>JAXQQM020092505.1:0-10191 GCA_034641835.2 Pinus albicaulis | reverse complement strand
CAAACTTGTTACAATTGTAACAACTACCTTTCCTTCCTTTGGGACCGGCTCTCTTGGACTCGATTTCTCGGACCGACATTATTCCTCTTCTTTGCATGAGAAGTGAAGGAAGTAGTTTCACTTCCATTTCCATTTGAGGGAGGGTCTCTCTACATCTTCCTTGTCATCTCTTGAGTCCATCTCAATAACAATTTATCAAAAATTGGGAATTATATTATTATTGAGAATAGTTGTATTGAATCAATACCATGCCCGGGGAAGTCCTCCAAGACCAATGAGAGTGAGCTCTCGGTCAGATATGACCTCACCAATTGATAAGAGATTATTCTTGATTTCGATGAGCCTCGTGAAGTAGGATTGGATGGAATATACCTTATCCATCTTGACGTTCTTCAACTTGTTCTTCAAAAAAATAATTTGGTTAGCATTGATAGCCCTGAACATGCTAACCAAATTATCATACATCTCCTTAGATGTGCCCAGCTCAGAGATATAAGCAACCAAGTTCTTGTGAATAGAATCCCTTATGATCTTCTTCACCTTGTTTTCCCCTTTCTTCTACTTTGTTTTAGTGGCAGACGGTGCATTTGATGGAGGATCAATAATATTTCCCTGCACATAATCCATAACATCTTATTCCTTCAATGTCAAATCCAAGGACATTTTCCAAGCATGATAATCATACTTATCATTGAGCTTATCATCGTATTTGAAGTATGATGAGGAAGCCATTAACCCTGGTCCTTGTTTATTCAACTTTTAATGATTTCTCTTCTCACTCTTGCTTGGGCTTTGTCTTCACCTCAACTCGGATACCATGTTAATTTTAGTTACCGATGGTATGTTATATGCATAGATAAATTTACTTCAATCTTTCTTATTAGCCCAATTCAATTTCATGTTTAGCAATCACATTAACATTGGAAGTAAATGCTAATAGAACATAAATAATCAACTTGAAGACAAGCCAAGACAAGAGGACACAATAATTTGGCAGATGCCAGGGAAAAACCCCAATATGTTGAAAACCCTTTGATCAAATATTATTATTATTCTTCAAATTCAGCAAAGAGAGAAAGTAAAATTTTCAGTAGTCAATTTTCTATTAAGATTTACTGATCTTTTCTTATTATCCCAATTCAATTTCATGTTTAGCAATCACATTAACATTGGAAGTAAATGCTAATAGAACATTAATAATCAAAATAATCAACTTGAAGACAAGCCAAGACAAGAGGACACAATAATTTGGTAGATGCCGTGGAAAAACTCTAATATACAAAACCCTTTGATCAAATATTATTATTATTCTTCAAATTCAAGAAAGAGAGAAAGTACAATTTTCGTGAGGTCAATAGGATGTCCTAGCTAATAAAGTCAATATCAGTCAAACCAACAATATTCCTCCAAATGGAGTTCACTAAAGCCAAAGAAATCAACCCTCAAGAAATAACAATTTAACAAAGTCAACCCAAAATAGTCTGCAAATCCTTGGTCAAACTTGGTCAACGTTATAGTCAAAGCTGTGATCAACGCTGCAGTCAAATTAAAATAAATTTAGCACCAAGAATGTTTTAAGAAAAAAATCACAAATTGAAACATTAATAAAAGGTATAAATAAATAAATAAATAATTCTTTAAAAACACATATTTAAATAATTTCTATTTGTATTTAAAATAATGAATAATCATAAATGGTTCACTGATTCATTCTTCAGAAAAAATAGGATCTAAGTCGTAAGTGTCACATGAAATGCATGTTGCTAACCTTAAAATGCGGCTATCTTTTCAAGGTTACATAATTAAAGTGGTTTTATATCACTCGTTAAGTAAATCATTAAGAAAAGGGTTATAATGTTTAACCAATACACAAGTCAAATAAATCATTAAGAAAAAGGTTATAATGTTTAACCAATGCAGTGCAGTTTGTGGGAAAGATGACATACTCTATGGACTATAACATTTGTGTATTATTTTGACCTTATTGATATAACTAATCCACATATGAAAATCGTAATATTTTACCTCCACATTAATAAAGACACATCAACTCATGGGTGAATAGCACCTAGGATAAGTTTAGGTGTCATTTAAGTCAAATATTAAGAATATAAGCTAGCGTAGACCACTTTATTATATATTGGAAGCTAGTGTCGCTTTCAATCCTACTGGGGGAGATGATTGGAAGCTATCGTAGACTACCTTATTACGCCGAAGGTGTTTTTGCTGGCTTGGGGGTGAGCAAACACTACCACCCCAGCCCAATAGGAGAAATACCGTACCGCCTCTTTTCACTAACTAAATTTTTCCACGGAGATCAAAATGAGACTAGCCACATTTTCTCACAGTTGGACGCTTGGCGGCAAGGCGTATGCGTAGAAAGCTGCCGCACTCTTCGCCCGAAACCGTTCACCACTGGGCGCATGAGGACCATGAAGTGTACAATTAATATTGGTTCGGGCTGGGTGGCATTTTTATCCATCCCCAACAATCCGGGTGATAACTTACCGAGTGCCATCACGCATAATAGGTGTTCAAGAACACCGGGCCGTTAAGTGACTGGGCCTTTTCCAAAGCTTTTCCATGCATGTTTCTGATAAGGTACTTTCACCACCATTGGCAGCATATGATGTCGAGATCCAAACTCTCCACAGGCAAGCGTCGCAGGAACTGTAACAGGCCCTTGAAGGGCAATTTCAACAAATCATCTTCAAAGTGTCTGAGCAGCTCCAAACCCACTTGCAAAACAGTTTTCTGCACGCCCTCATAGACCAAAATGTCCCAAATCCTAACAGCCAATGGCAGAGGCAAATCTGCAGAGAAATCAGTCATAAACCACCCGCTAGCATACATGCAGGGCGTGAGCATTTGGTTCTGAAAATGCCTACCCAGCTCAGGCAGCTCTTCATTCACCAGAACTTCAAACTCAAACAGATATTGGTGTAACAAAGGCAGGCCTTCCAAATACAAACTTCGCATTGGCATATTCACAGCGCCCTTGAGCAGAGCCGCCATTACCCAAAACGCCTCTTCCTCCTCATTCATGTGAAGCAGAATCATGCCCGCTATGAAATTCATCCCCTGTGTATACCCCACATCCCTATCATACACAGAGTAGGCCTTCAACAAATTGTGCAGAGATCTCTGTCCGGGCCCGTCTATCATTTGAAATAATTCTTGTGAGGGCAAGGTGTGATGAATGTCTTTCACGATAAGCTTCTCTAATGAATCAGAAGTTTCAGTGGATAGGAGGAGTTGGTAAATTCCAGGGTTTGCTAAAAAGAGTTCCCGCCCCCCTGAAACGAATCGCCAAACAACACCCCGAAGCCAATCTAGAATTCTATCCCTGATACTCCTCTTGAGGATTTGTGGGCTCTGTTTTTTCAGGCAGCGCTTCCAGTCTGTAAGTCTTATTGTTACCTGCCACTTTCTCAGCCTCTTCTCCTCACTTTCATGGTCGGACTGTCCTGCTCATTTACGCTTTGATTTCGATGGCAACAGTTCCACCACGGAATTTTGGGGCTCCAAATTCCGAGGGTGTTCATCTTCAAGCTATATTTTTCCTGTTGCAAACATTTTTGACAGATCCATATCAGGGCAATGGCAATAACAACAATTAAAAACTCCTGCCATGAAAGGGAGGACAGAATGGAGTTGAAAGGTCTAAATAACAGGAGTTTTCCATTGAATTGAATTGGGTGAGCGCTCCTTTCCACATTGTACTAATGATCGTTGTGATTGCTTATATTCTTCGTTGGGCAAAACCTTCATATACACAATACGGAAAATGCAAATTTAGAGATGACCTTCTATTCTGATGCTTGAATTATAGTTATGAAGAAATGCATTTTTTTGTGTGACTCCGAGACCCGGCACATGGAGATTCAACCTCCATGCTTTCATCGAAGTGCTTTCAGATCGAAATAATAGCCAATCTTCAAGGCTCCTATAAACGCTCTTTCTCCCTTTGCATTGTGCCTCCACGCTCCGTAATGCCCTTTGCATCGTGTCTCCACGCTCCGTAATGCTTGTGGTGTTAGGCCCAAATCCGCGACTCGTTCTCAAGTACCGCTCTGCAATAAGCCCCACTTCCTTTTTAGCGAGGTTCATTCCAATAGTACCGAAAAAATCCTCAAATGAGACGCCGTAAAGAAGAAGAAGATGTATTAGATCTGATAAGAAAATGTATAGAAATGGAAAATATGTCCAAGAAATAGCACCATATAAGATAAAACTTCATATCTTCATTAATATCCAAACCCTTGAGGTAGGGCAACACCATACATTCACTCCTTAAGGAAGGAGATCACTCCACAAGCCATATGCTTGCCAATACAATAATCCTTGACCTCTCTCAATGGAGAGTCTCTAACCTCTATATAGGTTTCATACATGCAATACCATGGGTAGTTACCATGGGTCTCTCAATACCATACATCCAATACAATGGGCTTATCACTTTATTCCCTTGCTACATGTGGTCCCTCACATAATGTGGGTTAACCACTTTATTTATTAACTATGGCCCATTTATTTATCATTCTTATATTAATACATCATATTATTCCCTTGGGTACCTCCCTCTGTACCCTATATTATCCCCTCTAGGTACACTACATTACACCCCCCTTAAACATGTTTCGTCCCCGAAACATGAGAAGAATACAAATAATAAGATCTACTCAAAATAGTATTCCACTGGTACCATTCATGTGCATCTAGCCATCCAAGGGAAAGGTGAACACTTGATCTAGTCGGTGCCTTGCTCGCTTGAGATGGAAGCGGGTTTTGGTGGTTCTTCATTGTTGATGTGTTGTTAGTGGATCGTCGCACCTCTCGATGTGTCGTCCAGGGGTTGTTGTCCTTGTTGCTAATTCGTTGCCACCTTGCTGGTTGTTGTCTTGCTGGGTGATGCGGGTGGTGATATGTTGAAGCTTTAACTGATGTAATATCTTTCCTTAATTCCTCCATGATTGGTGATGGAGTGGTGTCTGGTTCCTTTATTGGTACTTGCTTTGATGTCTGTGTTTGGTTGTCTACCATCAAAGGCTCATCATCTGATGTGTCTGTGTCGTTAGATATTTTTGCTTCTTCCTCCTCGGTCTCTGCATGGTTCCTAATGCAAATATCGTGCAATGTAATTTTCTTCTTTTTATACCAGAGCTTCATGAATTTCTTTTTCACATTAAAATTGACAGTACCAACGGATTCCATCCAAGGATGTCCCAAAACAACATCCACAACAGCCATATCTGAAGCATAAAAATCAGAATGCAACACATACTTATCCATAGAAATCTTCAAATATTTATAAATTTGAACATCTTCATTATCAACCTGTGTGTTTTCAATATGCTTTGTTGGAACTTGCAATTTTTTAGCCAAATTCACATTGATACAATTATGCTTGCAACTAGGAATGATAGACACAACGATGTTCTCTTTCTGAATACTTCCATGAATCCGTAATATGGAAATATTAGTAGAAAATAAGTCTTTATGGCTCTTGCTATCCTTCTTTCCGGCTTGAGACCACTTGTCCAAAAGGACTTTTTCAAGTTTTTTCTCGGAAGTTTCCTCACTGAGCTGTCAAGTGAGGTCCACCATTTATTTGCCTCATCTTTCATATGAAGCCCTATGGAGCATATCCAAAAACTTGCATATTGAGCCTTGAGATGTTGTAAAAAATCTTCAATAGTAGGGCCATCATCTTTTCCTGTAAACTTCATCTTGCGAGAATCCATAAAATAAAGTAAGGGTTTTGAAGAAAATCACTTACTTTGGAAAAAATTTAAAATGGACATTACTCGGTCAATATAACTCAGAATCCTTAATATAACCTATTTTTGAAAATGGAATAGCCATTCTGCATCTAACCATATGACTGAAATCTCGATCTAGGCACTCTGGAAACACAGATTTGCGCTACAACTGCCTCGGCGTCACAAAATTTCTGAAAAAATGCCTGATTTTAAATCAGTGATAACTCCCTCATCCGGACTCCGATTCGACTGTTTTTTTTTTTTTAATTGGGTATTTTTCCATAAGGAATCCAGATTTGATATTTATTTCTAAAAAAATTTCACCAAATTTTCCAAATTTGCTCTACAAAATCGCTGCCCAAAAATTTCTTTGGCAAGAATTTAAAATGGACATTACTCGGTCAATATAACTCAGAATCCATAATATAACCTATTTTCGAAAATGGAATAGCCATTATGCATCTAACCATATGGCTGAAATTCTGATCTAGGCACTTTGGAAACACAGATTTGCACTGCAACTGTCCCGGCATCACAAAATTTCTGAAAAAATTGCTGATTTAAAATCAGTGATAACTCCCTCATCCAGACTCCGATTCGACTGATTTTTTTTTTGAAATTGGGTATTTTTCCGCAAGGAATCCAGATATAATATTTATTTCTGAAAAAAATTTCACCAATTTTCCATATCTGCGCTACAAACTTGCCGCCCAAAAATTTCCTGCAAAAAAATGAAAAAAGAAATCTCCAAACTCTGCCCAAGAAAGTGCTCTGATACCACTTGTAATAGATCTGATAAGAAAATGTATAGAAATGGAAAATATGACCAAGAAATAACACCATAGAAGATAAAACTTCAGATCTTCATTAATATCAAAACCCTTAAGGTAGGGCAACACCATACATTCACTCCTTAAGGAAGGAGATCACTCCACAAGCCATATGCTTGCCCATACAATAATCCTTGACCTCTCTCAATGGAGAGTCTCTAACCTCTATATAGGTTTCATACATGTAATACCATGGGTAGTTACCATGGGTCTCTCAATACCATACATCCAATACAATGGGCTTATCACTTTATTCCCTTGCTACATGTGGTCCCTTACATAATGTGGGTTAACCACTTTATTTATTAACTATGGCCCATTTATTTATCATTATTATATTAATACATCATATTATTCCCTTGGGTACCTCCCTTTGTACCCTATATTATCCCCTCTAGGTACACTACAAGAAGATATGACATTCAGACATGGTGATAACCAAGGGATTGAGTTGCAGGTGGCGAAATAGTGTGAAAGAGAGATTGACTCTCATGTAGCAGAACACGTTTCTTCCGGCAACGCCACCTGTATAATTCGTCTGCCCCGTATTTTTAATAAGCTTCAGTCTCCAATACAACACTTAACTGTGAAGGAGGTTTCAAAAATATCCAAACTAGCGGTCTCGTGCAGCTTATAAATGGTAACACGTATTTTCATGAGGGAACGCGATATCATTCATTGATG
Source organism: Pinus albicaulis (assembly GCA_034641835.2). Classification (NCBI taxonomy): domain Eukaryota; kingdom Viridiplantae; phylum Streptophyta; class Pinopsida; order Pinales; family Pinaceae; genus Pinus; species Pinus albicaulis. The sequence continues at coordinate 2,915 of JAXQQM020092505.1, read as the reverse complement.
GACGTGTGGCATCGGTGGTAATTGAAAACCATTTTTGTCACGTAAGTTTGAAGAAATAAAGCCTGTGCATCTTGGTAACGCTATGGTCGTTGGATCATTAAAGTGGAGTGCGATAAGTTACCAGCCGTTAGATGGATGGTGCGTTGAAATAAACGTGGCCCACATATGATTTGGTATATTAATGGAGCCTCGACATATGATGCTCGACGGAAACAGTAAGTTGTAAAGGTTCTGTTAATTTATTAACATGAGATTTGGGTTTGAAATTCCGTAAAGGAAATGAAGTATTGTGGCCTGAGTTGTGGCCCCATAAATAATATTTATATGGTTGATATTTGGGGTTTTAAACCAATGTTGGAATCTTAATATGGTCTGAGCATATCCGATGCAGAATGGAGAACATAGGGTAATATGTTGTGGGGCGAAAGTCCATATTAATGAAGGTGTATGGAATATAACGTGGCCCTGTTATATAAGTCCATTTACATTCAGATTGATGAATGGTGAAAGGTGCGGCTTGATGGTATTATTGTGTTGGTACTTTGGTTTTAACCAAATTTGAAATATTGCGGCTTCGACACTGTCTCTTTCACCGTGAAAGCTAAAGACTCTATGCACGTAGTTTTACTTTTTAGAATCCATGGCCAAATAACTATATTAAGTGTTTTTTGGATTTCGTTTTTTTAATTCCGTCAACACATTCTGAGGCGTTTTTTTTAAACAACCATAAGATTTATTTTAAGAGTCGTCAACAACTCTATATATATTTTAAGAGCCGTCAACAAATATATTATGACTAATTTTTTAAGAGCGGTCAACACATTCTAAGGTGTTTTTTTTTTAAAACAATCCATGCATTTTTTTTAATAGGTTGTTAGTGCTTTTTTTTAATTACATTTTCAAAAGTCAATGGTATGAAAGGCTTTCGAGAAATTTGGAGGATATTTTATAATAGTAAAAGGCAAAGAATTGAGATGTTATAAATCTAATTTATAATAGTAATAGGTAAAGAATTGAGATGGTATAAATCTAATTTTGCAGGTTTATTTTAGATGATTTTTATTAGTATTTAGTTTTTATGCTTACATATTAAATCTCACAATTTATTTTCTTTATACGCTTTCATCTGATAGGATTATGAATCGATTCACAAGCTAACCTATTGTTTAATTTCAATTAATTTGCTTGTAATTTAAATTAGATTGATGGTAATAAAGTTTGAGTTAATTACATACCCTTGAATTTTATATTAAGGAAAATGATTATTAAATTTGTTGGTTTGAAAAGTTGATCTTTAATTATATAAAGTATTTTGTTATAGAAATTTGAAATTTGTATTAAGACATAATGATTTAAGAGAACCACAAAATTATAAAATTAAAGTCATCGAGATGAAATTACCTAACTTGATTCTTCCTTGAAGTTGAGCAAACAAAATTAAACATAATACATTAAAAAAAAAAAAAAATCTTACAATCAATCGCTCTAAACTCAATGTATATCCTTCAAAATAGCACAGATAATCTATTTTCATTGTTTAAAAGCTAACAATCCATGTAATCAATCAACGTCACATTTTACACCTCATAAGTTCACATTCATCATGTACCCTTACATGTAGCACAACATGATTCAGGGCTCCTCCTTTTAATACAGTTTACAAGGGGAGGATTTCTATTAATATTCGAGCGCTTTATAAAAGAGGGAGATAGCCTCGGCGCATTATTCAAAGGATATTCATTTGTTTTTATTATTATCGAATAAATTAAATGTTAAAAATAATTAAATAATATTTAAAGTTTGAATTTATATATTTATTTATTTTTAATAATTAAATGCTATGATAAGAAAAGATTAAAAATAAATAAAAATAAATAAATAAATAAATACAATATGAATAAATAAATAAAAATAAAATAAAATAAAGATAAAATGAAAATTAAAAATAAAATAGATAAAAAAATTTCTTAATTAAAAAATACAAACAAAATAAATAAATAGAAATAAAATAAAATAAAGATTAATAAATAAATAAATAAACAAATAAATAAATAAAATGAAATAAAAATAAAATTACATAAATTACAATTTAATAATATTAAATTAAAAATTATTATTTTTATTAAAATAAATATAAATATTTAAAATTCAAATTATAAACTTTGATCATTTGGTTTACTCTTTTTAAAATAAAATAAATTAATTTTTATTATTTGAGGCAACCTAGCCGTTATTTTACAAACGGCAAGTAGGAGCTATACTTTCTATTTAAAGAGGTTACTTGATCAGATTCTCCATCTTGTCTTGATGATGAACCACACGGGCAGGGTTTACCACCTTAGACAAACTTAAAGGTTCTATGGGCAAACAACGTATGATAATGGGTTCGCTCATCCTATTCGGCCTTCTGCAAATCAAAATGAGCACACTCAATTCGACCACCCAAACATAACATCAAGGGCAGGCAGAGAAAATACGGGAATTTCACATCAAGGTCTCATTGCCTTCTTCATATATGAGGATTCCATCAGTCTCGAGGATGTGCAGGCCATTTGAATGGCCAGTTTGTGACATGGCGTCAGGTTGCTTCTTTAGTATACAGTATAGATAGTTTGAACATGAAAAGAATCGAGACATTAATAGCTATAGGCTTTCCACCTTAGGTGATCATATTTCTACTTACCATTTATGATTATCTGTTCAGCTTTGGGTTTTCTTCTGTTAAATCACAATTCAGTTTTTACCCCTCATATAGCACAAAATGATTCACATCTCCTCCATCCGGCGTTCCCTTGCACCCGATTGCAATTGCTAATTATATATTTTGATGTACCTAGTATCGGGGATTGATATCTAGGATTGAGTTTATCACAGATAATTGTTAGCCAATCTAGATATCGAAACTCAAGTTAGCA
>JAXQQM020092341.1:97500-107497 GCA_034641835.2 Pinus albicaulis | reverse complement strand
TGAGAAAATTAATTTTCACCTTGGCTCATCCCAAAAGGCATTAGATAGACATACTAGTTCTTTGGGGGAGAAAGGAGTGGCTCCAATGCTCCACTATTGAAGCTAGTGATGTTCATTGTATACATGTGCCTTGGAAATTTTACTTAATAAAAGAAGCCTTCAAGGCCAACACATTCTTCATGCATGGATTATGAATATTTGTAAGAATATTATGTGAATGTTTGTATTTCAAATTTGGTTTCGTCTTTGCTAAAGTAGTTGAACTATTTTGGTTATTTTACTACTTATATTATTGAGAATGTGTTTTAATGGTTGTTATTGTTGTGCCATCTTTCTGGACTATTCCGCAAGATACTAGACATGTTTTTCTCATTGATTGGTTATAATGACCGTCACATATATTGTGGACTATTCTGCTGGATGTTAGATTGATCCTTCTTTATTGCATGTGTCTCTACTAGGGTGATACTTTTACCTCTCTCTTAGAGGCTCACTTTACTCATTCCCCTACAATAGAAGAACTTTGACACACTTACAAATGAACACTCACCAGGTACACCTTCTTGCTTTTCGAAGGCACACACATGTTCCTATCTCTTGTTGACAGTTAAAGCCAAGGAAAATATATAAGAATACACAGAAACTGGGACGATACTCTGGATGGGGTTCCTATTATAAACAGTGTGAGGTCTAATTGGGACTTCACATCAAGGATATCACTTGGTTGATGTATTTCCAACACTATCAACACAAGCCTATAATTTAAGTCCCTTTGACTCCACTATGTTGTACCAAGCTAGATTGGCACTCTACCACTTCCTTTCTCAAACTAAATTGCCACATTCATACCCATTTTGAATTAAAAAACCAGATTGGTGATGAAACGTCATTTCAAAAATTGCACTCCTAGTTCATATGTGTGTGATCACCACCTAGGGCATGTTCCTAGCATGCTACACAACCATTAGGGGGCATCACTCATCCCCGACATATTCAATCCATTTACCCTATCATCATCTACTACGGGGAAATATATCATGTGTGGGGACATGATGACCCCTCTAGAAAAGTTTAGCATTAATAATTATCCACTCTTAGCCAACGGACCAAAGCTATAGACATGTAAGGTTATCCTCTCTTTCATTGGGTAGTCTATCATATTGGCCTTTATGGTGATCCAATTACAAATTGTATATAGTTTTTATTGGTAAAAAACATTGAAATATATGTCTTTGTGTGGTGTAACACTTACCATATTGTCTCCATGTTTGAATCAGTGGGGGGAGGATGTCTCTAGGACTCATCAAGTATCTTATCCTTTCATCCTTTATTTTCTTGATTCTTCACCAAGAGAACATGTTTCCAAGAAGCATTAAGCCTCATTTATTTGGCCCATTTGTTTTTTCTTAAATTGAAAATTAAGGTAAGGCCACCAACCTAACATTCACAGAGCCAAATTTTGGTGTCAATTTGTTTTCAATGAGCTCTCTAAGATTTAAGGCCTCCTCCCTCTCTCCAATATTTTCTCCACCAAATGTAATAATGAATTGGAATTGGAAGGAAAATCCATTTTATAAAAATAATCACCAATTTTCTCTTGGACGTTATTAGATCATCTAATCTTTAATAGATGAACCATTAGAATTGAAAAATAATATTTTTGAACCTCAAATCGGTCTCTCTTAATTTATTTTTTATTTCATACTCACAAGGAAGCCATTTTTCCATGAAGAATTAACTTTTAAGGCCTCTTTTTGTATAATTTAATTTCTACATATTTGCCTCTCTTACTTGGACACCACAATGTTCTCATTCCTATTGAATTATAGCTAGAATTTTTTTATGAATAGACCACCTTTGCTTAGGCAAATATGTCTCCTTTGGGCCTATTCCTTGTGGCATTTAGCATAAACCAAAATTTATCCATACATTGTGTTTACGTGCCATTCAAAGGATTTCACCTTAGGTACCCCCACATTTTGGTTGATGAATCATCCCATATATATCTTACATATGTAATTTATCACGTGTTAGAGCCTTCCTCACATGAGCACCCCATCATCATAACCTCCACTACATCTTAAAGTTCTTGCCATTCAATATCTATTTGTATTGGGAGTCCAGTTTGTATTTATACCAAAGCTAACGACACATGCATTTTTAATCATCATGTTGACAACCCACGCCCCCTATGAATCCCCATATTCATCACCTCTTGGTTAACTCAAAGAGGGCCTTGTACCCCAGTAGCACTTGGTTTAATCAGTGACAACATCATCTTATCACCTTTGTTCAAAGAATAAAAGATAAGTCACCTTAATGTCGCATGGATTTTTTCCATTATCACATTGACTCTTGTTACATTATGTCAAATCCTCCATGAATTATACCCATATTGTATTTTTGAGATTTGAACTGTCCCAATGGTCTACTGATGTGTCTATGAAAATCCTTTTCCTAGTATTTGACTATTTCCAAGGGGAATTATTTCATTCGCTACCAAGTTAGCCTTGCATGTCATGCTCTAAACAAGGGAATTCATAAATCCACCCATATGACCATTATACCTCCATTACTGTCAATCTCTATGGGTCACATTATGCTCTCTACCTCATTGTTCATCATTAATTCAACTTCAATGGGCCTTCCTCTATCAACTTCAACACATTTCTTATAGGGGATTGGAAAAAGACGACAATTTACCATTGATCAATTCTTCTCATTCAAGGACACTTTAAATCAAGTAGGGAGAGACCACAATTCTCTTTGAATTGATCATTTCTCACATTCCTTATCTCAAATCACCATCACATGCTAGAGAATCATATGCTTGATGGTATAGTGCATTAAATGATTGTGCTAGATTCACCAAGCATGTGTGAGTTGTTTTAAGCCCTTAGGGGGTTTCCCGTTAGGTAGACCTCTACACTACAAAAATTCATGATATATCCTTAAATGAAATTATATTGATTTGACTAGATCAGTTCCCCCATTCTTCGAGCCTACAACATGAGACTCTTTTTAGTTGGATTATTCATATCTTCAGAACCCCTTATTGTTTAATATGGTTTGTTAGGTTGTTTCCACATCACCCCCCCCCCCCCCCCCAACCCCCTCTTATGCGAGGGTGCATTTGATAATATGTACCCTCATTAGTAGGCTCTACTCTATGATATCAATTTTGGCCTCTTTGTTCTAAGAACATGTATATTGGAATTTATGTTTCATTGTATTGTATTTTGGCATGTTGATGTTATCCTTTTGATGTACTATATATTCTTTTGTTCAACCCCACTGTGTTGGCCACATAATGTATTGTTTTTTGAAATTTGTCAGTACAGGGATAAATTCCCTACATTGGAAATCCCTCCTCATATAGACAAGATCCTACTAGCCCTTAAAATAATTTAATTCGGTCAAATAATTTTATTATTTTTAATATGAAACCCACATGTGCACAAAAGTATAAGTCCTCTTGGGCAAGGAAAAACCACCTCATCAACCACATATAAATGAAAATAATGTCACATCACTTGGAGGAAATCATCGCACATCACATTATTATCTTGTAAGGTTCATATAGCTCTGAAATTACAGGTTTGATCTCATGCGTGCAAGGGGAAGTAAGAGATTTCTTATTGATGCATTGACTTTCTGTTGGAACAGAATTGACTATCTTTTAACTATATTTGAATTGGGTTTGTTTGACTTGGAATTATTTTGTTTTGGAAGGGAAAATTGATTGGAAAAGGGACCAAATTTTAATGGGAAAGTTGACCTACTTTGACCATATATTTTGACCACAGTTGACCACAGATCTGTTGAAAGTTGACCATAGGTTTTATATCTCCTTTGATCGAGTTTTTGGAGGCTTCTTTGACATGGTTTGACTAATGAAATAAGGTAAAGTTATTTGAAGGATGATTTGACCATTGACCAAGACTGGTTAGAAGCACAATTTGTTGTTGTTGACTTTGACAAAATTTGCATATTTGACTAGTTGACTGGACTTGAATTTTGGGCTCATCTTTGATTGGATATTATATTGGTATTTAGATAGTCAAGGATTTGACCTTTGAATTTTTAATTTGGAAGCTTAGTGAAAAATTCCAACCATGGGATGAGATTCCTATTTTCGAGAGGACTAATTTTGACTATTGAAGTACTTAATTTGGATAAGGGAAAGTGTATTTTTGAATTAAATCCCACATGTGCATATTTGATCAAGTCGAACATACAAAAAATTGGACACCCTTGGAAGGTTGTAAATACAACTGACCTTAATCACATTCGGACATGATTGTGATACATTCTTCTATTATCTTCTTTGGTTTGGTTCACATAGGTCTGAGGGTAGTTCACAAAGATTGGTTGGCACAGGTCCGAAATTGCAGGGTATGATGCTCGCATCTCCGTTTGTATGGTTTTGGGTCTCAAATGCGGGCATGTCATGGAGAAATTTTGACTGCAGCCAAAGGCATGTTATGGAGAAATTTCCGCTGAATCCTTTCAGCAGCATGCATGACACATCTTCCTTATGACTCAAACCTAAAGGTTGAATTTTTTAGTTGACCAAATATTTTTCTAGTTAACCATGGAGTTCAATAGTTGACCTCAGTCAGTAACAGTTGATCACAAGCTTCAGAATTTGTGTTTAGGATTATTGGCATTATTGGATTCATCTCATGGATATTATTTAGTTGATTTTTTTGAATAGGTTTATGATGAAAGATATGGATCATTGTACTCCCTTTTGTTGAATCATTCAATGGAAATATAATAAGAATAATAATTTGAAAGGGTTTTCCACATAGTGGGTTTTTCCCTGGTATTCGACCAATCCTGGAGTCTTTATGTGTGAATTCTTTTCTTCTATTTTTCCTTTATGTTTCGTTGCATTGATGATGATGTTGTTCTTTCTACATGAATGCATATGTTGTTGAATAATTATATGATTATATAGGGTGAATTTAACATGGAAATAATGAAAGGAATCAGAGCTAGGTTGAAGAAAATTCATATAATTAACCTAGCTCTGATTCCATGTTCCCTAAGAAAAATTAACATGGAATCAGAGCTAGGTTGAAGAAAATTCATTGAATATCACCCCTATGAAGACACCTTTGATGGAAGCATGATAAGATTGAGGACACCTAAAATAATTCTAGGGTTTGAAGGAAACCCTGGGAAATTTGGTTATTACGGTTTTATGGATATTTTGAGGTTAGGGTTTGGGAGAAACCTTTGTTTATGGAAAATATTTTAGATATGAAATCTAGAAACTCTAGCATGATCAATGTGGAGATAGTCAAGCACTTGTGATATATTTTATGAAGCCCTAGATGGGATAGTCTTTATTTGTCTTGGTTGCTATGAAGTTTGCTGAAATATTTAAGGCAACATTGTCAGATGGATAATCGATGGTAATTACTCTTGAAGACTGGTTCGAGGCGGAGATGATCACCGCTCATTGAAGATAAGTATTTTTCGATTTATGTTACTTGTTTATATCTTTAATTTTGTTTAGACTTATTGGTTTGATCATTGATTATGATTTCCTCATGTAAATTTGATTATTTGGATACTTCTAACCTCTTGATGAGATGTGATAAGTGGATCCTTCTTGAGGATCATCCAAGATGCAGGAAATAATGGTTATTGTAGGAAGAGAAGAGTTATGAAAAGGAAGTTGAAAAAGTGCTCCTGCTACCAATGTAAAATAAGAATATGCACATGTATCTGAATACTAAAAGGTATGTATGATATTGTTTCAATGTTATGTTTTATTTGAAATATTGGATGGCAAGGTAAGCCTTAAGGTATGATGAGAATTTATTCTTCACAAATGGCTCATGCATGGATATGAAAGTGATTTTGATTCATGGTACTTATGATGAGATGGTTTACTTAGTATTGGAAAAGTATATTACATTCTATTAAGTCATGGTAAAGCTACTTAGAAACATTGATTTTTTATTTATTGGTATATACTTGATATCTGGAAAAGTATCTTACAGTTTAGACATGATAGATTTCTACATTTTATGAAGCAAGATAGATACATTTTTTTTTATATAATGACTTGATACTATTGATAATGCTTGTGATAAGCATGATAAGCATGATGATATAAGTGTAACAATTAGATTTATATTCATGATCTTCTTGTTGACAGTGGTTAGGTTTTGATAATATTAGTAATTATGATATATGGTAAAATTGGATGCCCTAACCTGATGGTTGGTTAATATGATAAATAATTCATGTAGTGATTATAAACTCTGAAGTATAATGATACACCTGTCAACTTACCTAATCATATGACTCTATCTCTTGATGGAAATTTGATTTCATGATGCGATGATGAAGTAGTTGATGCTAACATGATATGACTATGATAAATATATGTTTTTACAATATGATATAGGTTGATGGTCTAATAATTATGTTGATGCATGACAGTATTATAGATAGGATGATGTCTTGAACGATGGTGACTGAAGTGACTTCCATTTAGAGGGAGAAAATCTCCATAATATCCCTACATCCATTATCATTTGCATTATATGTATAAAATATTCTTTACTATGTAAGTATGATTTATGGACATGAATAGACAAATATTTGATATTGTGGGTTTGCAAAAAGTTCTAGTGTGAGAAGAGAGGGTTTCCCTTACTCTAATCCCCAACCGCATGGAAGTAAGTGTAAGGGTGTGGTTGTAGCCTCTCAACCGCACAAACGAAAGCTTATGGGTGGGGTTATGTATGTATGTAAAAAAACTGAAGCTTTATGCATACAATCAGGAATGCAATAGTAGTATGATAGTCCTACATATATGGAACAAATATTAGAAAGTTATATGAGCTTGTAAGTTTGAATGCTTGACTTACTATAAATATTGTAAATGTGTTGAATAAAATTGTGTGTTTAGGTGACCATAATATGCATATCAATATGTAATTTTGATTTGAGCATTGAAGCTAGTATATGACAATATTTGATAACAATTGCAAGGGTTTGAAAAGATTTGGCTTATTGGCTTGATTTAGTATAAATGAGCATATTGGCTTGGATGATTGATGATACTTTATAAATTTTGACTTAATGACTAATGGTTTGACTTTAAATCTGATGATTTTCCTTGATGACAGTGCTATGTGAGAAAAAAAAATTTCAATGAATAATATTGGTATTTAATAGAATTTTTGTATTGACGTCATTGGTTGTGACACATTGGTTGAAGTATAAATAATTGTGATTCAATATTAAATAATCTCACAATGAATGGATGAAACTTATATGAACTTTCCCTGATGTATGCATTCATATTTAGTGATAAAAATAATTCAAGTTATGATTACATGGATGGAATGATGGAATTTGATATTGCTTAATAAAAAATTATCGACATGACAATAGATGAAGTCATGATTTGATATTTGGATGTGAGCTCTACTTGAAATTTGGTTCAAAGAGTTTGCCACAGGGATATTGGCAGGAAAATTTATGATTTTGATATTAGTTTTGATCTAGCATCTAAGGTTTGATAAGCTAACTTAGTTATTTGATTACGCAATATTAATTTGTGTAAGGTTGAGCATATCAGTTTGGTCAAGTGTTATGTTTGTAGAAAGCATTTTATGAAGCAAGCTCCCCTAGCCTAGTATGTTTGCATCAATAGTTACCTCGTGACTCTAAGAAAATTTTCAAATCCAAACCTCTACTTCAAAAGACGTCCAAGGTATAACTTTGATTTGATTTTATATGTTGATGGTCTATTATTGACAAGTAATGAACCTATGATGGTCAAAGTATGAGGGAGATGGCCTCTAAAGTTCGAAATGAAGAATCATGGCATGATGAACTACTTTCTAAAATAAGGAAAGGAAAATATATATTGTAAAGATATTAAAGGAAGTGGAAATGTGAATCCTTGGACACTTTGATCAAATTTCAAGAAGTTATGAAGAGATGTTGTTGAACCTGACTTGGAAACTGATAATTGATTGAAGCATTGATTTTCCATGTGAACAACTATAAAACACGATTGTGACTTCATACACATTGATTTGTTTCCAAGCACCCTTCGAGATATTTTCATGGAATGATGATCAATGTTTTGGTCTAAGATATTATTCCTAAGATAAGCGACTGCATGGATGTAATGATGTTGATTGGGATAGTTATTAGTGAGATGATGACATCTGGGTGATACTTTAGTATGAGATATGCAATGATATTTTTGGATGAAAATTCTATAACTTTAAGCACGACCAAGGTTGAGTATGATTCCGTTGGCAAGGATATCTATGAGGCATGTTGAAGAATATCTTTGAGAGTTGTTTGAGTATATTTTGGATATGACAGGGATACATTGTGATAATATTGAATGGGATCTGATTGACAGAGAATCTTGTATATAGTTGGGTCTAAGATGTATTCATATATTGAGACAAAAGTTGTTGTATGAGACAAGCTTAGGCTTGTGATTGTTGCCTCCATGAGAGGGAGGATGAATAAGGTATCCTTTTGTTATATATATACATATACATATACATATACATATACATATACATATACATATACATATACATATACATATACATATACATATACATATACATATACATATACATATACATATACATATACATATACATATACATATACATATACATATACATATACATATACATATACATATACATATACATATACATATACATATACATATACATATACATATAAATATACATATACATATATATATATATATATATATATATATATATATATATATATATATATATATATATATATATATACATATATTTGTTCTAATATAATATTTGATTTGATGTCCTGCATGAACAAGAGACTGTTGTTATTATGACATGATGATTAAACTCATACCATATATGAACACAATGATATGTTTCTAATATATAGAGAGAAAGAATGATCGAGAAAACTAAGCCTACTCTTCCCCCCTGTCTGAGCTCCCAAGGTGAGGATTTGAGATGGAGTGTTTATGGGGTTAAGGGATCTCTGAACAATATGATCGCAGATGTTTCTCCCCTATCTCGGTCTTTGCAGATTATACCCTAGTTAGCATCATTCCCAAGAGCAGGTCTTGTTGGGAATACTGCTCCTCGTATGAACAATGGGTTGAGAGTGTAATTGGGGGTGCACAATCCAAGCTAATTATGATATAAGTGTTCTACCACATGACTCTTGAGGTTCATTGTTGGGAATATCAATGATAAACAACATGGGTTGAGACGTGCTCCCCTATATCACCTGTTTCTCAATATGGAGTTGAAGATGTTTTTCTCCCCCATGAGATTCCAGGTTGAGATGTGCTCCCCGATGTGGTTCCAGGTTGAGATGTTCTCCCTGATGATAAGCTCTCTGGTGTTTCTTGTGTGGTAGAATTGGTCTCCCCGCTGGCAATGATTCTGGGTTGAGATTGAGCTCCCCAATCTAGATTTAGTTTGAGATTTCCTCCCTGATGTTGTTTTAGATTGACATGTTCTCTCTGACATGATAGAGGGTTGTAGCATAGGCTCCCCTGTGATGTCAAATTATTCTTATTTTAGATTCGATAATGTTCAACATATGAGTAGGGGAAATCAATAGATAATAAAGAATAAGGAAGAGATGAGTAGAGAAGAGTGGTGATGACATTTGATGACATGATACTTGAGATTAGATATGATTTGATGACAAGATTATTGTGTTGATTACATGATGCAGTTGGAATTTATCCCTAGCTGAGAGGGAGTGTTAATTTGGAAGCTCGGTGAGAAATTACAACCATGGGATGAGATTCCTCTTTATGAAAGGACCAATTTTGACTATTGAAGTGATCAATTTGGACAAGGGAAAGAGTATTTTTTAATTAAAGCCCACATGTGCATATTTGATCAGGTCGGCCCAAAAAAAAATTTGACATCCTTGGAAGGCTATAAATACAAGTGACCTCAGCCTAATT
>JAXQQM020092341.1:0-92500 GCA_034641835.2 Pinus albicaulis | reverse complement strand
CAACTCCAATTGAAAATAAAGCTCCAACTTCCTAGAATCTAGAAAATCATTGTTCTCCAGCTCCCACTGGATGGACGCTCCAATGCCTGAGATTCTTCAGTAGTCAACTGAATGGATGCCCCAACACCCAATGAGCTACAACTCACCCTAGCACCCACCCTACCACCATGTAGAAGAATAAAAGAAGAATGGACTCTCATACCAGGGAAAATGGTCCACTTTACAATGATATAGAATGATGTATAAGAATAAGACATACTAGACCATAACCCCAACTATGACACAACCACCTAATGATGATCCTAGACCATCCAACACTGCCTCTTCAACTCTTGGCAGATAGACACTAGTACAATTTGTACAATAATGTATTTACAATGACTTAGTACAGTGATACCTTTACAATGATTGTATGCAGTGCTGCCCACTTGCAGACTTCATGTGATGAACTTATTGTTGTTTTTATGCACCTTGGTTTCTGCTCTTTTCATGCTACCCTCTGTTGCACCTTTCTTTGCTTTGCTTCCCTAGAAAGTCTGGTCATTTGCAGCCCTTGACAACACATGATCTAGCTTTTTCTTTGCCTTCTAGGAGCTCGATATTGAATCTGGTGTATCTCTGTTATTTAAGATCCCTAATATCTGATTTTTAGTCTTGTAGTATTCCTCTGAGTCCTCTTTCCAATGCCATGGGTCTGACCGAATTTGGATTCTTCAAGGGAGAGTTATACCCAATATATCATAATGCCCTAATTATGGATTGTTTCAGCAGAGAGAACTTGTATGGTGTGCCACGTGTTATTATTTTTTCATTTGGCTCTGAAATTGATAGAGAAAAAACTATATTCTGTGAACTATCTACCACTTTTTATGGAATTCCAATCCGATACTCAGAGAGAGAGTTATGATTATTTTACCAAGGTCACTTCTTTGAGATGAATTTCAAGAGCCTGCAAAAACTCTGACTTCCATAGATCATATCTCTGTAAATATTGTGCACCTTGATCTGAAATTTTCATAGTATCTTACTCAGGATTTCGGCTTCGTCTTATAAAAATTTCAGCTTTTTAACCTTAGTAGAAAAAATTTTAGAGCGAAAATTCCACGATGACCTGTTTCAGAAGGTGAAATCCCTTGCATAAGGAGGAAATGAGGATCACAATTTATATAAATGATTAGGTTGAGAGGGGCTTAAACAAGTGAACATGAGAAGGATTTTAGAAGTTTAAAAAATATTAATTATGACTTTTCAATGACCCATGCCACAACCCTATGGGGTTTTAGCCCACTAACTGGGGGTATAAACTTAAAACATGAATATCTCTCAAACCGTGAAGAATTACGTGACGTGCCATATATCAATGGAAACATCTCGACAAGTAGAAACCATCAAAAGCATTCTTGAACTAGAATATAGTAATTTGGTAGGTCAGAATTCCCATGCAATATTGGGTTTGCCCCTGGTGCTGCTTGGGTTGACATCAATGACAATTGTTGATCAACATCTTAAGGAAATTATAAAATAATAGTGGAAATAATAAAATAAGGTTAGATTAAATCATCAAATTTTAGAGGGAAAAAAAGGAAAAACTATTTTTTCAACTCATATTTTCAACTTATCTCCCTATCGGTTTACTCAAATTTCGAGTGGAAACAATCATTGGATGTGGAATTTTATTCCTCATCCAAGGATTACCCATGTTGCATACTTTTTATGGACCTTGCCACACAAAAAATGAGAAATACATGAAAAGCATGATGTCAATCACATTTTTTCATGTATTTCTCATTTGTTGTGTGGCAGGGTCCATTGAAAGTATGCAACATGGGTACTCCTTGGACAAGGAATTAAATTTTTCATCCAACGAGCACTCCCCCTAAAAATTTGAGTAAAACCTTAGGGAGATAAGGTTAAAATATGAGTTGAAAAAATACTTTTATTATTGTATTATTTTTTAATCTTTTAACTTTTTTACTCCAAAAATGGTGAATCATCCCCTATGGTTGACATCATCATAATAATTTCTCTTGGTTTTTAATTCTATTGGTTCTTATAAATTTTATTTTGGTTGTACATTTTTCTTAGGAGGCCCATTTTAGACCTCAAAATTTCTCTTATGAGAGTGGATTCTTTATTATCCTGCACCAGCTCCCTCTTGGAGTGTACTCTTCCTGCACCAACTACATATTGTACCTTACTCTTCCTACAAGATTATGCATCTTGATGATCATCATGATCTACTTTCCTTGATCATATCCTTATACATGAATTTAGTGAAGGAATCATTCAAATATTCATACAGAAATAATAAACAATAGTCTAAAAAAAGATAAATCTAAACAAGAGCATAAATCTTGAAAGTACTTTTCTTTCATGTGGATTATAGGAAGCTATAAACTCCCACTTGATCTTGTCTCCACAAGTCATGATGTTCCATAAAAAATATGACAATGTCATCTTCAAATAAATGCATCCTCTTAAGCACCACTTGTATTCTCACTCTAGACCCTTTCAATCCTAGTTATCAATGTACGATTTTGAATTATACCATCTTCTTATTGGGAGACTAGCCCATATAGGGTTTCTCTAAACCTTTCACATGCACTTGAATATATCAATGGCTTGTTGTTGATTATGAAAAATTTTCTTCACACTAGGGTTCCAATTCTTATAAAATCCAGGCCATGTACAAGGTGATTTCAAGGGTTTCTCCCAAACCCTTAACCTTCATTTATAAGAATAAATTACCCCCCAAGGTTTCCTTCAAACCCTAGCATTATTTTAGGTCTTTGAACTTTTAATCCCTTTCACTCTTCTTTGATCATGAACTTCATCATATGTGTCTTCACGGAGGTGATCTAGATGAATTTTCTTCAACCCAACTCTTATACCATGTTAATTTTAAGGGCTAGATTATTCTCTGTTATAGATAATTGAACTTTTAAACATTTTAAACCATTTTCATATGAAATTCACCCCATTACATCATATCATTATTATAAATTATGTAAAGATAACAATAACATCAAGACTGCAACAGAACATTAAAGAACATTAGAAGAAAATGATGCATAATAGAGACACCAGGATTTAGATCAGAGACCAGGTAAAAAACCCACAAGGGGGAAAACCCAAACAAATTCTTCTTCTATTAGATATTCATAAAATTTTCAGTTGAGATACAAGGTAAAATAAGACACATCAATCATATTAGGCCACCTGGGTCCAACTAAGGATCACACATGATCCTCACGTGCCAAACTACATATACATCACTACATAGTCATACCATGCCATGTATATCACTTTCACATGAGATTCCATACAACCTTGTCCATTTACTACCACTTTCATACTGATTTGAGGTCACTTCCATATCAAGGGTCACAACCATACTAGGTTTATGCCATATCATTGTCATTCTTCAATATCATCAATGCCACTATCTGTTGTCATTGTCACTTTCATTTATCACTATCATCAAAGTCATTGTCTTATGATATTCATAAGAATAGGTATGATTGTCAGATGTCACTGTCATGTTAATCATGATAGTGATATAGATTACTTTCTCACTGGTATATAAATCACTGTAATATTTTAATGGAACTGTATTGTTATGAAGATCAAGCGCACATATATCAAAGGCAATGTTACAATTGTCATAAGGAACTGTCATACTAGGTCACTGCCATGCCAAATGTCAATGTACAATAAGGTTACTGTCATATTGATAATTGTCTCACTTTCAACAATATCATTGATTCACCATCTCATATCATCAAGTCACATATAGATCACAGTCATGCCAAGGTCACTATCACTTATATTCAAGTCATTATTATGTCGATCACTATATTTTTCAAAACATATTGTGAAGAGAACAGGTAATCTTGCCAATATCATGGACATCCTTCACTATAAATGTTACTACATTATGTCACTATCCATACATTATAGTGATCGTAGTGATATATTGAGACATAGTGAACCATAATGATAGTGAGTCTCAAGCCATGGAATATGGTGAGCCATAGAAATCAAATGCAGGCCACTATGAACTTATGTGAACTACTGAGCATGACTACAAGTCATAGAATAAAAGAGTGAACCACATAGTGAAGAAAGTTGTAGTAATAATGGGATATTAGTGATAGAAATTCACACTGTAATATGAATGTTTTCTCAAAGATAGAAACAAATTGTAATATGAATGCATATTCAGAGAGAAAAAGTCTCAGCCACACAGGGAATGCGAGTAAAAAAGATCTCTAAATCATGATTCAAGACAAAAAATTGATCCACATAATAGATAAAACATACCACCATAATGTATACGAACCACAATAATGATACAAGCCACTCACAACAAATTAGCAAGCCACATTTAGAGGAATACAAACCTCAAAAAAAAGTAGCGAGCCACAATGAGATTAATATAATCCTCAGAACAAAGTAGTGAGCCACTGTGTGAAATTTATCTTCCTCAAATAACTACCGAATTGGTTGACCAAACTGGGAGAATAGGTTCCCAATTTATAGTTGTTTCTGTGTGTGAAAGGACACAACTATTAGGGGAAAGAGAACATGAACATAATGAGTTTGACTTGAAACTTATGGAGGGAAAAGCCACAAATTCAATTTTTTCTCGAAAAAACATATTTCCTTAATGATTTATTTTCCCAAAATTTGTGCCATATTAAATAATAATATTTCTTTCTTCCATATCAATTTATTCCTTGGGTCAAGATGGGCTTCCGTTGGGGTAGCTAGGTTTTTCTTTTCAGTTTCCTTGGGGAAATTCATCTCGAAGCTCAAGTTTCAACAATTGTTCGCTCAACTATGGAAAAAAATACAATATCATATAGTGGAACCCCTACTCCTATTAGCTTGGTATATGACATAGCTCAATAGCCTACTAGGGGTAAATTTTGACTCCCTAAAACCTCAAATATCGTTATGGGTTTGAAACTTCTAGTACAATAAAGAAAAGAGTTCTCGAAAAGTGAGAGTTTTTGGACACCAAAATTAATTTAAGGCCTCAAAATTCCTCTAAAACGTTTCAGATCCCAATTCTCTAAACTGGGAACACTAGTTAAAATGGCTTTGCAAGCTAGTTATTCCATTTTTTCCACTCATAAATCATCAATATAGGTGTAAAATAATATAATGATTCAATGGGATTAGTCATAGTTTTACGATCCCACCTTTCCCTCTTGTTCCACTCGATCTACAACAATGGTGTATTTTATTAACATGGGTGTGATTACATATTACATATTTAGGTTCATTATAATTTTTGTTGATTTTTCATAGGCCTTCTAGCTAGTAATTACTTCTAATGATATTCATTTTAAACTCTTTCATATTCACATTAATCATTAAGAAATTACATAAAATACCTTCAACATTTGATAGTAGAATCATAAATAGAAATCCAGAAAAGAAACACAAGCATTTACCTTGGGACAACCCACCTGGGGAAAAACCCAACAACCCTTTCCTTAGAGAAATTCTTTAGTTCAACAAGAGACACACCTAGATCATTTATTAAACCACAAGGACAAACTGACTAGCGAAGCATACTTGATCAAACCTATTCCAACTACCTCCTAGTCAGGTCATAAGTCCACCCACTAAACTTGATCTGCAAGAGGTGAATTTTGGGCTTCTTCTAAACCCACCAACTTTTATCCTATAGATATGTTATGCTCAGAAATTTAGCCTTATTGTGTCTTAGAAATTCATGCTTCTTTGCCTCGGGATTTTTTCCTTCTTCATCAGATATTTTTCCTTTTCCTCATCTGAATATCACCATAGAAATTCGTCTTTCTTCATAAAAAATGTTCCTTAGATATATATTCTTCTTTTCCCTCAAATTTAACTTCTTCTCCACCTTATATATGACTTCCTCTTTTCCTCATACTTGACTTCTTGTTTTTCATCATAAATTTTGATTTTCTTTCTTGAGAGGAGGATGAAATGATTGTATATATAGTCATCTTCTGATATCGAATGGATTCCTATTCACTGGGGTCGAAATGAATAGGAGGAGGGGTGACTTGGCTTCATTGGAGAAAAAAAAGGTAATTTTTCAAAATTCATAGTTTCTCTTTTGAAAAATGACATGAAGAACACGCCTCAAAAATTTTCTTTTGACAATAACATGAAGAAAATTATTTATATTTATCATTACAAATACATCAAAGGATAAAAATATTAATTATGAATACCGACCATAACTAAAAAAATTCAACACTACCTCTTAGTTAAGGAGGTATTCATAATTACCATCTATATGTTCTCTTGTTGACAAATTTCTCTAAGAAAATATTATAACAATTCATCATCAACATCAACATTATCCAATTACCATAATCTAGTTAACAACTATGAGACATGGTAAATCAAAAGCATAAACAAGTTACCATAATTCTAGACGTTACCTCTGACATATGGTGTATCCTCACCATAATATTGGTTGGTATTGATCCATGTGGATATTTGTGGCTACCCACCTATTCCATTTGGACCCCCACCATCGGTTCTTTCAGTTTTTCAGTTTCAACAAAACTTACTATTTTTAGCAGTTTTTCATGTCCTAAACTTCTGGAGTTGTTTTGAGGCCCTAAACGATGTTTTTTGGGAAAAATGGGAGAAAAATTGAATTTCCTTTGATGTTTCTCACATCAAAATTTTTGGTCCTCGAATAGATATTTCTAACAAGGTATTGAGCACGTCAAACAGAGATCATATGTCAAATTTACGTCCCAGTGAAGATTGATGTACCAATGTATCCAAATGGGGCCCATAGTTTTGGTGCTTCAACTCTTAGGGTTATTTTTTTGGATGTTTATGGTTTTCCATTGTTTCTCAATAATAAATAGTCCTTCGAGCCTCATTGTAACACAGTTCAAAGGCTTGTAGTTGCCACATCTCTTCTCAAAGATAAGCCTACCAGCGCCCTAGCTAGTTTATTTACATTATGTCTCTAAGCATATTTATGTTATTTGATATCAATGAAATGAAGTTATATTTCCATTGCATATCTATGTTTATGTTTATTTATGTATATTATTTTGTTTGTACATAAATTTTAATCTGTGGTATCAGAGTGTTCTTATTTTTCTCTATTTTTAGTTGCATGTCCCCAACGAGGTCAGGGTATAAGGAATTAGGGCTTGATTTGGTCGAACCCTTGCAATATCAACCTTGCAAACCCCAACGACCTCCGATGGCGAAAGAAAAGAGAGACAAAGGAGTAGGAGATCTGATCAAAATATTGCTCGAGGAGGCCCTCAAGAAACAAAGGAATGCAATGATGGATAACTTTGCGCAAATCCTTCAATGACTACCCACCGATGACGCATCTACATCCAGCAGCCACTCCGAAGGCGCCACTCCTTTCAAGGTACAAGTAAACTTTGACATTCTTGTATCTGAAGGCCAGATAGATGTAGATGTTGTTGATAGATGGTTAAATTTTCAAGAAGGGTATTTCTCGGTCCATGAATTCTCTGATCGAGAAAAGATTATTTTTGCACTCCTCAAAGCTCCCCCCCCCATTTCAAATAATTGTGGGAAACCTACTGTGAGAAAAAGGATGGGAGGGAACTCTCTCTGTTCTTGGTTGCACCCACTTGGAATTCATTCCAAGACGACATCAAGGAACAATACTACCCTATGGGGAGCTATGAGGACAAGTACATCCAATGGACCATGTTGTGGCAACAAAGGGATCAAGATGTGCACGAACTGACGAATCTGTTCCATACCCTACGCACAAAGTTGGGTATTAAAGATTCAAAGAGACATTTGGTGCTCAAGTACCACAGCTATTTGCACATATACATTTGGGAGGAAATTGAGTTCCTCGACACTACCTCGCTTGGTACGACATATCGCTATGCCGCCAATATTGAGCATGAATTTAAGCAAAAGAAGTGAGAGTTTGGATTCGCGAATATGAAGCCAAGGAAAGGCGCCTCCAAACCGCAGAATAAGGGTCAATGCCAAAGTGGGGTGACTCATAAAAACACCACAAATAAAAGAAGAGGATGGGGAAGTGGTGTGAATTTTATAACAACCCCTCTCACAACGCAAATGAGTGTCGGGCCAAACAATCATTGGTGGCCAAATTGAAGGCACCCAAATCAGATGCATGTCCCGATTCTGAGTCAGAACCAAAAAAGGGTGATGAAAAAGGGAAGCAGATCATTGATGCAGATCCCAGTGCCATTTTTTCCACCACCAATCTCTAGAGCGAGGATCCCGGGGATCCAGAGGAGGGGGAGTGCCTCTTCCATTTGTAGATGTGGGCAAAGGGTTCTCCACTACAATTCCTTGTCAATAGCGGAAGCCAAAAGAACCTCATTTCAGCAGAGGTCATGAAGCAGCTCGGCATGCCGACCGCAACACACCCGCAACCATATACCATTAGGTGGCTTCACCAAGGAAGAGATCTTCGCGTTTTCCAATAGTGTCGCCTTCCACACAACATCAAGCCATTCACGGATGAGGTATTATGTGATGTTTCTCCTCTTGATGTGTCTGATGTATTATTAGGCCAACCATACTTGTGGAAGCGAAATTATGTGTATGAGTCTAGGCCTTTTGCTATTATTATTACTTTTGGAAATAAATTGTACAAGATACCGGAGGTATTACCGCCTCCTACCATCTCTTTGACTACTGCAAAACAACATAGTAAGGTTGTTTCCTAAACCAGGAAATTTATTTTCATTACAATTTGCCAACAAGGCAAGAAGAATATTATGGACACAACCTTGAAACAGGGCTCCCTTGCATGGCATTAGCAGATAGAAAAAGTCGTGGAGGAACACGAGGACATTTTCTACTCACCCATAGAGGTTCCTCTACACTGTCAGGTCAAGCACTCCACTGATCTAACCCTAGGCGTACCTCCGCCTGAAGTTGCCATACCTCATGTGACCACAAAGAAATAATCCACAAATTTAGTTTATGAGGCTAATAAAGAAACCAAATTTATTGAACGCATCCAGTAGGTCCATGACATCTTCGCAAATCCAAGTTTAGCAGAATATGTCTCATCCCATGGAGGAACTCAACGAAATGGGGAACATTGCTTCCTGGGGGGGAGGAATGATCTAGGTGTATATTGGTGGCCACCCACCTATTCCATTTGGACCCCCATCATCGGTTCTTTTATTTTTTCAGTTTCAACACAACTTACTATTTTTAGCAATTTTTCGGGTCTTGAACTTCCGGAGCCGTTTTGAGGCCCTAAATGAAGTTTTTTGGGAAAACTGGGAGCAACATGGAATTTCCTTTAATGTTTATCATGTCAAAATTTGTAGTCCTTGGATAGATCTTTCTAGCGAGGTATTGATCACGTCAAACAGAGATCACATGCCAAAGTTACGTCCCTGGGAAAATTGATGTACCAATTTACCCAAATGGGACCCATAGTTTTGGCGCTTCATCTCCTAGGGTTATGTTTTTGGATGTTTATGGTTTTCCATTGTTTCTCAACAATAAATAAGCCTTCGAGCCTCATTGTAACACATTTTAGAGGCCTGTAGTTGTCACATCTCTTGTCAGAGATCAACCTACCAGCGCCCTAGCTAGCTTATTTCCATTATGTCTATAAGCATATTTTTGTTATTTGATATCAATGAAATGAAGTTATATTTCTGCTACATCTCTATCTTTATGTTTATTTATGTATATTATTGTGTTCCTTCATAAATCTAGACCAGGTACTCCTGACACATGATACATATTTAGCATCACCTATTCACCATGATTTTGGTCGGTGTCTCTGACCCATGGTATACTAACTAGAACTAATTCACCATAATCTTGGTCAATCTATTTGACTGATGGTGAAACCCTGGGGGTACACTCAATCCATTTGAGTAATATGGTCCCAAATAAAAAGGCATCACTCTAGGCCATGTTGCTAAATGGGCTCACTCCACCTATCTAGAGAGTAATGTGAGCCTGATGCTGAAAGACACCCACTTAACTAAGTGATCCTATGCCTCTAGGAATATTCTTATTAATCTAGTTAATATTCTTGACACAAGAATACAAAATTTCCTATACTATACCATTCTCCATAATTTGGTCAACATAGTTAACATAGGGAGAATGTTTGTCCTTGATGCTATCACTTTGGACCATTTTCGCTGATCCTGGTCAAAATGAACTAGGGAGAATGGTTGTCCTAGATGTTGCAATTTCATCACCCCCTCTTACTGATAGAGGAATTATAAATTTATCCAATATTTTCCTCAAAGTATATAGACTTAATCCTTGAATAGAGGCTTTGTCAAAAATATTATTGACTATAGAATAGTATTGAAGCCACATTTCTTCTTTTTGAACCATGTATTTGTATTAGATTCCATTATGCTTTGACCTATCATCATGGTCGTCACCTACACCTAATCAAGACAATCTTGCAAGTAGCCTTTGAAGCGATATTGCTTCTAAAATTTCCAATCTAGCTGCAATACACTTGGCTGGTGCAATACTGATTGCAACAAATTATTGTTTCCTTCTCATCCAAGAAATCATAATGGAGCCCAAAATTAAGCAATATTTGGATGAAATATTTATGTCTTCCGCACTCTCTAAATATGTGAATCCTTGCAGTTGTAATTCACTATTTGAGGAATTTCTCAAATCATAACTAATTGTTACATGACCAATTGTACCATGATGGTACTCCAACACATGTTGAGTAACATACATTGGCTCAACCATAAATTGATTTTCTTCCTTCATTGGATCCATCATCACAATTTATTTCATGTCACTATAAGTGGGTGCTCCCTCTCACATTGAAACATATCCTACTATGGTAATTTTGGTTGCTTCCTTAGCTTGATAGGCCTTTATTTCAAACTTAGAGGTCAACTCCCTCTAAATCCACAATAAATCTCAGTGATAGCTCCCTCTGTTACAAAATAAATTCTTACAATTTATCATTTATCCCTCTAGTACATGAATGCTTCTACTTTCGTCAGAGACAAATAAAATAGGATCAATATCAATAAAAAAAATACCAATCCCAACATGTCTACTTATGATCATACAAAAACTTCTTCAATCATGATACGTCTTCTCATGTACCTCAAATCCCTAAGGTAGCTCTATGTACACTTATTTTTCCATAGTTACTTCATAAAGAAAAATGATCTTTGAATCCACCAGGTGTAATTTTCAGAACAATTATAACATAAGTGTACCTGATGTCTTATAATAATCCTCTCCCTCTTGCTAGGAGAACATTATATTCTCAATTCTCTCTTTGTACTTGTGTGTCCTATCATATGTTGCACACTAGATCTTGTAGATCCATCACCATTGAATTTTTTTTATCATAATCAAGGTATACTTAAAAATTTCTAATCTTCCTTCTCACTCAGAGCTCAAATCCCATCTAGTACAATATCATAGATTCTTGGGAAAGTCCTCTTGTTCTAGGCTTTTCTTTGTTCTTATGCTAATTCCATCTCCTTTCTAAGTCTTGGAAACCTTTACTATGTACCTACAATCCTCACTAGGAAGCCATGGAAGAATAATTACAACCAAGCAAAGGATATAAGGACAAGAGACTAACTGAAAGTAAAAAAACAAAATAGTAATAATCAAAGAAGAGAGATATAAAATACTTATCTTTTGATGATTATAGGGAAATTTCATCTCCCTCTTCATCTTAGCCTCCTTGCTTCCATCTTGAAATTTTAACATCCTTTCCCTCACTATCAACATGATGTCATTCCTTCCTTGCATAATATAGGGTTTATTGTTTTAGCATAAATGTTAATATAGATCTATGGTTTTATATAAAGCCATACATTTTTTACATCCAATAAGATTAGTCTTCTAAGATAAACCCTAGTTGCATCTCATACCTCTTGCAAATGCAATAAAAAATTGTAGTGTGAAATTATCCTTTCCATATCTAAATGACCAGAAACCATAGAGTCCCAATGTCTTCATCAAGAAAAATATGATAGATCCAAAACATAATTGATTATTGTTTCGTCACTAGCAACAATGTGTTCTCAGCTAAACATTGATTATGATATTTTTAATCCAAGTATCTTATGTTTTATCACAATAACAACACTCTAGTTCTACGGGAGACTCATTTTTCTCAAGTTGACTTCGACCTCCAATATTAAGGAGGAAATCAACCTCTTCTTCATTGCAAGCATATCAAGTTAAAAGTGAAGGTAATATCCATGTATTTTCTCCATGTAAATGATCTTTATTCTGAATTTTGGTTGTCTTATGTAAGGAATAAACTTTAGGATTGAGAAAAAAATTCCCCACCCAAATACTTAAGTATCAACAGTCAATGTAATGCATGTTTTAGGGCCTTTAACAATGCAAGTATTATTACAACAAATGGAATCAACAAAGTCCTTCTTCTGAAAATATAATGCAACATATTCAAGTTTATTATGCCATACTTCAAATGCCGAATACATGTATATAAATCATCTGAATTGTGGTTCTTTCATGCTACGAATTCGTAGTGTGTCTCATCAATGAACTTGTAAGGTGAACTCTTTCAGAATTTATCCTAACTATCCTATAAGGGATTCTTCATGGATCTCTTTTATAAGTCAATACATCAAACTTTCTCATGAAAAACAACTTTGATACAATTCTTCTGATGTTTATAAAGGATATATCATAGTGTTATTCAATTTTTCATGACCAATATTGATACACACTTTTCAACCAATCATATAGATGCTAATTTCTTCTAGTTGCAATCTACAAGAGATTTGATCTAAATGAAATCAGTATAAATACATACTTACCTTTTATTCCAAGCATTAAACCATAGAATTGTAACTTTGTAGGTATCATACTCATCTAACTCTTTATTGTAGTATTATTGCATGGAAACAAATTCATGCTCGCTTGGTGGATAGAACATATCTTCAAATACTTCAACCTGATGACCTTGATAGCTTATCTTCAGACAAAGATATTTCAAAACTTCCTTTTGTCTTCTTCCTTCAAGGTGACACTCGATCGAATCCTTAAGAGTTTAAGGGATTGCTTTAGACTCCTTCAGACTTCCAGTTCTAAGGTAACTTTATCAAAACATATTTTCAACCTTCTAAGAATATCATCATAATCTTGGATAGACCTTGAAATAAATTTTATCACATTTTGGTCTTAAACTAGCGATTTGGTCCTGATCAATATTTCTAAGGACAATTTGAGACTCTCAGACTCTTACACCCAAATTTTAGCTTCTGAGAATTTTGGTTTTTTCGGGCCTTGTATGAGGCTTCGTAGAATGAGATAAATTATGAGTCCTTCTTGCAACCATATTCGGCCTCCTGCAAGCACATTCCTCCTAGTGAGGAATTTCAGACTTCTAAGGCACAAAATTCTAGTGAATCATTCTAGACTTCTGAGGCACAATTTCAATGAAGTATTTCAATCATCCACAATAGGTTGAATCTAAGGCTTGTTAGGCCTCTTTTGAAGCCCATTCTTACTTCCTTTGAACATAACTCACATTTTCTAGAAATGATTCTAGTGGTTTCTTTCTCTTGTTTTGATCAAGTCTCAGATTATTCGACCTTCTTAAGGTCTCTCTGATTATTGTTGAGATTGAACTAGGGCTTTGAATCTTTTCTTCTTATGATACTAGATATATCTATGCTATGTTCCTTATTTAAATACAACAGTACAATGAATTCTAGGGTTGATGACATAATAATCCCTAGAGTATATCTGGAAGAAGATAGGATTATTTTAAGGCTACTATTTTACCCAAGCTTTCATACCATTTTGATTTTTCGTAGGTATTCTAGATGGTAATTAATTCTAATGATATTCATTTTAATACCTTTAATATTCACATTAGTAATTAATAAATTACATGAAATATATTCAATAATGGAAAGTAGCATCATACAGGATCCTGCACAAAGGGTCTCATATTTGGTGCGAGTGTGCGCAATCTTGAAGGTGACGGGTGGCCCGTTGAAAGAGAGTATGGGGAAGGTTTGAGGAAATGTAAAGAGAAGGTGGGGAGGTTGTGTTGGAAACCAATAAGGAGAAACTAAGAAAGGGAAATGGGCTTCGACCAACAGACCCCCGAAGTGAGGTAGAAGGTCAGATGTAGAGAACAGGCAGATTGCACTGCATGCATTCAGTGTTGGGACTCCGACACAAGTCAAAACTATGATATCAGTGTGGGAATTGAAATTGAAAAAAAAATAGCAGGAGAGCCATCTGTCGAGGAATGGGAGACTTTGATTATGGACCCAGGGAACACCCAGGGGCACTTCACCTTGTTCAAAAAACCAGTCCACTAGTTATAATAGATGATGAAATGCATAATGGCGAGAGCCATCACTAAAATTCGGGGAGGAGAAGGGCATCCATAGGAAGAGATGAACCCCAAGGAAATTCAGAAAGAGTTTCAATCTATCAAGATCTAGTTGCACCATAAGTATGTCCGTCTGGGAAGAATTGAGAGAAAGTTATAGGGTATGCACCAATTCGAAATTTCAAGTTCGAGCGCCAAAGATCCAGCGTTGGTAGAGTCATCTAAAGACTAGCTACCGACAAGATGTATTCATATTTATTTTTTATATGATGTTGTTGAAGGATAGCTTTTATTTTATTAATTTTAAGTTTAGTAGTGTAACTGAATTAAAGGCCTACTTGGCCTAGATGGACAAACTCAAAATTTCCATGTTTTGGATGGGCTATAAAGCAGTTCAGTGGCCAACAAACTTGGTTTCCTCCGGGTAGGTTGAGGCCATCGAACATCATATATCTATAACCTGATTTTATGATTAATATAAAAGAAAAGGAACTTCCAAACTTACAAAAAAATAAAAAATTGACTGTAGAATCATAAAGAGACAATTAAACAAGAAACACAAGCATCTACCCTGAGAAAACCCACGTCGGGGAAAAACCCAACAACCCTTTCCTTAGAGAAATTCTTCAGTTCAACAAGAGACACACCTAGATCATATACTCAACCATAAGGTCAAAATGACCATTTAATTAGACTTGGTCAAACATGGTCCTACTGCCTCCTAGTCAAGTCATAAGTCCACCCACTGAACTTGATCTGCTAGGGCCGAATTTATTTCTTGTTTTGCACCCAATAAATTCAGTCTTGTAGCTTTGTTATGCTCATAAATTTGGCCTTATTGTGTCTCATAATTCATCCTCCTTTTTCTCAGGAATTTTTCCTTCTTCATCAAAAAATTTTCATTGTCCTCATCAGAACAATACCACATAAATTCGTCCTTATTCATCATAAATGTGCCTTAGATTTTTCTTCTTCTTTTTCCTTAGATTTGACTTCTTCTCTGCCTCAAATATGACTTTCTCTCTGCCTCATATTCAACTCCTTTTTTTTCTCAGAATTTCTGAGTTTCTTACTTGAGAGGAGGATGAAATGATTTTATATATAGTCATTTTGTGATGTTCAATAGGTGCCTCTTCACTGGGGCTGACCTGAATAGGAGGAGGGACGACTTGGCTTCTTTAGAGCCAAAATTTTATTTTTTCAAAATTCAAATTTTCTCTTTTGAAAAGGACATGAAGCACATGCCTTATGATTTTTCTTTTGACAAGAACATGAAGAACATGCTTTATATTTAACATTACAAATACATCAAGGGATAGAAATATTAATTATGAAGAATAAAGACGAATCATAGCTACAAAAATTTAAAACTTTCTACATATAGACTCTTTGGCCTTGATCATATAGGCCATATGACCTCAAAACATCTAAATATAGTCATGCACGTCCCCCCAAAAAATATATACTCATGGGCATGTAGGCCCAATGAAACGTTGGTCACTAACATAATAAAATATGTTAAAATACATACAAGGGGTCATCCTTGGGATGTTACAAATACATAAAAGGGGTAATCCTTGGAATGTTACAAATACATACAAGGGGTCATCCTTGGGGTGTTACAATGGAAAATCAAAGTCATGGATCTATAGGGAAAAATGTTAAGCTCAATCGTGAATTTCACTTAGTAGAGTCTAAATTATAAATTCCATGTTTGAAGGATTAAACAACATTTTTATGGGATACATTTTCCACATTGTTATCATTAATGAGATATTTTGAATGTTCCAAAGAGCACCTCAAGTAGAATTCATATGAGAAAGTTATTCCCTTGTCAACTTGATATATGCTTTTACAATCACAAGTGGAAGCAACATAAGTCTCCATTACTTAACATCGAGAAATACCCACATAAGTATTGCAAGGATATTATTGGAAGTTAAAACCATAACCTTAATTAGAAGTTGGTGAGTGTGAAAACCCTTACCCTATCTCTAATAATTATTAGAATATTTTAAATCCTTAGCCAACAAAGGGAAAATGGAATTCCAATCAAATATTAATGATTTTATGTTCCATTTTTTAGTAGCTCAAAGGAGTGAGATATCAAGGCAAATTAGAGGTTGAAGGTGATCTTTTAGTATCTTATTGTGAGGTGATAATGTTTATTTTCTCTTAAGTGAGTTAATATTTATTTGTATTATGCATTGTAAATTTTAGAACAAAAAGTGAAAAACATATATTTATTGTTAGAGGTTTTCTATCTTAGATTTCTCTAGGGAAGGGTTTGGTGTTAATGGTGTGTTTTTTTAATTACTATATATTGTTCATATTTTCTCAATAAATTTTTATATTAAAATTAATAATCTCTAATATTACATCTCAATCATAACTAATCACTACAATGTAGAGGGTAATCTCACTATATTCATAGTAGCAATTTCAGATTTGTTGTGATGAATTTTCTATTTGAATTCCAAAATTCAACTAATGATTATGACATTCCCTTGCTAAGATTTAAGATTCCATCTCACATTAAAATGATATGCAGATGGGAAATTAAAAAATGCTATACCTTTATCCCTAGAAAAACCTAAATGCACTCATTTAAATGGATATGGGTATTCAAGTCCTAAACTATGAGAGAAATGACTCAAAATAATTGAGTACTATATAATGATAAGGATTGGAATAGAGCAATAGAACATGTCTATAATGGAGGTTTATGATTTAGCTTTTAGTTTGGGCATTCAAATTCACAAAAATCATTTCTTCCTTCTTATGATAAAGTTTTAGGGTGAAACATCATAAGAATTTTAACTCAACCACTATACTATCAATTATGGACCCAAGATCAATATAGCTTCAAACACATAACATTGCTCTAAATGGTAGATAGCCCAAGTATTGCCTCACTAATTATAATTTTTTGATGATGAGGGAGTGACCAGTATCATTTGCAAATAATTAGACAAACACAACTCATATCTCTTACTACACACGAATATATATTGTCATGGATGATCGTTATCACTACACTAATAAATCCTACCCATATTGAATTTACCCAATTACAAAGTGAAATAAGCAAATTTCTCCTTGCTTTTGACCACATGTCGAAAGTCCAACACAATAATAATAATAATGCCTAACATATAAAATCATAAAAAAATATATAATAAAACATGGAATAATAAGAGGAAATCCTCCAAAACAAAATAAGTACAATGTGAATTCATATTAAACCTATACCTAATAAAAGGGGTTTGATACATCTATCCATATGTTACCATATGTTAAATAAGTGGGAGAAAATAAAAGAATCCATTCTTAACCATATTCAAATCATTCAACAATAAATTAGGAGAATAAAAAATAAATAATTACTTAATTCCAACATCTCAACTTGACATACTATGAAATCCTTGTTTCGTGTATCAATTTAAGCTTTAAATACTAAATCTAGGACACCATGATATGAGTTGATCTTCACATGCTATTTTGGAAACAAACATAGATAATACACTCCACATCATTAAAAATAAAAATGCCATTATGAAGTGTGGATGAGCTACATAACCTTATGGGAACCTAATTTAATATGAAATAAAATCCCTTCAAGCATAAGCAATGATAGAAATATCGAACATGGAAATGCAAGGCTAACAATACTTCGCTAACATATGGAAATTGTGTTTCCTCTTAAGACATAGAAAAAGTATGATATTTTTAATCGTGTCCATATAATATCTAAAACGATGTTAAAGACAAACTTTTGTTATTTTTTTTTTAATTTGTAATGGTAATATAAACGTTAGTATTTCAAGGTAGGGTGGACAATAATTTGGAGTGTTTTGATTATGGGAGTTTGATTTTGGGTCACAAAACATAATAGAATATCTGTCATATCCATTTTTAGTATTTTTCTTATTTGGATACCTTTTCTTAGATTTTTTTTTTTTTAATTTTTTCTTTAGTATGATATATTGTATTTAGCAATATGTTAATGATAAGTTTTTCTTCACTATGATATATTATTGGGAAAACCTTGTACTAAGTAATACATAATTGATAAAAAAAAATTTCATTGTGATATACTATTGAGGAATTCTTATTCCCAACCACATATTATGGAGAAGTTATTCACTATGATATATTATTGAAAAATCATAATTCCCAACAATACACTGTAGCAAAATCCTTCTTCCTCGTGATATGTCATAACTACCACTTTATGTCTAACCATACTACTACACTAATATATTTCTCAGCACCATATCACTAGAAGCTTTCCATTCCATCGACAAAGCACTACCACTCCTTCCAGCTATGCACCGTATTGTTTGGTAATCCTTCTTCCTTGCATCACATGATTTTCCTCCTCTCATTTCAGATTTTTTTACCACCTTGTCATGCCAAAATTATTATTCTTTGTGATACATGCTAGCACAACCCCCTTCCCTAGTCATATCACAACGAAAACCAATTTCATTGTGTCATATCACATTCCTTCTAAACTTCGACTCTAGTGGTAAATTTTAGAGCATTTACTGCCTCAAAAATAAAATTTCCACCGACCCTATTGGCCATATAAATTCAATTTCAGTTCATTTACCATTCCCTAATAGCTAAGATTCCATAACTAATGAATCCAATATAGTTTCCAACCCTCCTGCCACGTCAACCACTTGTACCGACTATACCACCATAACCCAAAATATCTTCACTCCTTTTTCTTCCTATGGCTCCTTCCCATTGTTCTTCCCTTTGAAACAAAAATCACATTGAAATGCATGATACATGACCTTTGGGCTTTGCTATATCCCATTGTCCTTGTAAGCATCCATGCCATGGTCGCATATCTCTTATTTTGAATTTACTAACAATTATAATGTGCTTTTTTGTTGCAATGGGTTTTGTATTTAAAAAAATGCAAACTTATGAAAAAGGGTTGGTAAATCCCTCATCATTGAGGTCCCTAATGATGATCCTCTTACTAACTCACTTAGTTTAGTGTTTTCTAAGACCACTTGTTTTATTAAAGGTGTACAACGATCTTAACAAGGATGATGGATGGCGATTTAGTAAAAAATGGATCCACACTCTATCATCAAGGCATCTTTCATAATTTGTTAGTTTCTTCTTTTTGCCTTGATTGTCTCCCTCTCTTTTTTTTCTTATTTGTTTATTCTTATTCTATCTTGCTTTATCTAAATCAATAAAATTAAATTTTCTTTATTGTCTTCCTCCTCCTTTCCTTTCCTTTATTTATTATTATTTTTTTAACCTCTCATTTCATTTATAGTACTTTAATTTATTTATTTTTGACCTCATAGTCCATAATCCATTTTTTTATATAATTTATATATTTATTTTATTTATAACTGGATTATATATAGTTATTATTTTTATAATTGTTTTATTACTTTTATTATTATTATTATTATTATTATTTTGTATATTTGAACCCTATTTTTTGCTAATATAATTTATAAAATTATATTTCTTATTTATTTTCAAATATTTATTATTTTAGTCGTTAATTTATTTATTTTGTAATTTTGGATTTTATTATTATATAATTGGAATTAATTGTTTTTATTTTTTATTGTTATTTTTATCTTTATTTTTATTTTTTCCTTAATTTTATTATTATCTAAAGTTTTTATTTATTTTCTTATTCCTTTTTTTAATGAT
Organism: Pinus albicaulis; assembly: GCA_034641835.2. Lineage (NCBI taxonomy): Eukaryota > Viridiplantae > Streptophyta > Pinopsida > Pinales > Pinaceae > Pinus > Pinus albicaulis. Next base: position 72,444 of record JAXQQM020092341.1, on the reverse strand, counting down.
TTTATTATTATTATTGGTTGTTTTTATTGTAATTATTTTTCTTGTAATTGGTTTCTAATGACTAATTTCTAACAACTAGTTTCTTTGACTTTTGGCCATACTTTTCCCCTCCCTCCACCTCTTTTTATATTGTTGTCAAATCAAATTCTATTCAACTAATTTGTCCTAATAATGAACAACATTAGTTAGTTCAAAACACATTTACAATTTATTCAATTATGTGATGGTTCTGGAATACTTATTTTTAAATAAAGGTGTACAAGTTGTTCCAAAGAGATAATTGACTTGAAGATGATCACTTGGATTTATATAGATGCGTTAGGAGATCTTCGTTACAGAAGGTAGCAACACATCCTCTTGTCCTACTATGCGCTGAAATAGATGGGAGGTCATAAAGCACACCAACATCGAGGAGTTCATGATCAGAGACACCTAAGGGAAGCCCTTTGCATCATTTAGACCTTCTAATATTAACTCTTGTTACAAGCTTCCCCCTTAAATATTTTTCTAGATTAGAATAAGATAAAATACTTCAAAATTGTCCTGGAAGAACTCATGAAGACTTGGTGGATAAACATAGGGAAGTTTAAGGTAAAAATCGAATAAATAATACCCAACAAAGCTACTCAAAACTCCTTTTCAGTTTGTAGCTGTCATGACGTGCAGGTTATATGGAAGGCCAAATGTAGAGTCCTCTTTCAATGCCCTTGATATATTCTATTGCAGTCTCAAGAAGAATCTTGAACTGTTCTGACATCATATATGCTTCTTTACAAGATAACATTAAGGAAACCTAGAACTTGGAGAAATGAAGGCATCTTTAATTCTTCATGGCATCCTACCTCTTGGACATTTTTTTTGTCAAGCATGCATTCCTTGCCATGGTATGGAAATGGAAAGTGATATAAGGCCTACTTCATATTTACTAAAAGATATTGTGGGAATCCAAATATGTTCCATCATACACCAAAATATGTTAGTAATTTTTTATTCCACATTATGAGGCCTTGTTCAATGCGACAACTCCCTGTATGTCCAAGGAAGCTAAGAAATTAGTGCAAAATGTTAGAGCCTGGTTTTGTGGAAAAATATGGCACATACTTAAGGATATTTAGGGCAATGAAATATCCCCACTTGCTATACCTATTTTTTATACACTAGGTATTCTTGAAAGAAATAGCTTATTAAGTATATACAAGGGTAGGTGGAACACTCTTGGGATAAAAATGCCTCGTGGCCACACATGCCTTTTCATTTGAGCTCCTACCAACTTAAAGATAAGAAGGAAGCTAGGGTTGATTCTAACACTCAGACCCTCTTTCATTTTCGGGAGTTTTAATATTATCCTCCATAAACAAATGCCTATCTGCTTCACATGTGAATAGTGTGAGACCAAATTGAAATAGAAACAGAATGAAATTTAAACTAAAGATCAAGTCAAAGCTCTGATACCATATGTAACAACCCCAAATTTAACAGGAAATTAGTTATATCACATAAATAATTAATAATCAACCCAAAAACTATTTAACTAATTATCATAGAATTTTCAGAAACATGAGTAAGACGACTTACCTACAATGGCGATATTCCTTACTTGAGACTCCAAAGTTGAACGCTATCTGAATCCTGTTGACCGCAACAAAGTTTTGGGGACAACTCTCCACCCAACCATAGGCTCAGTTGGATGTAATCCTTCCACAGATAGCCACCCCTAAGCCCTCAATCAACGTACTACTGCCAGGGTATCCTTTGCCTCACCATACCTTTCTCCCCTGAGAGTAGATGAAAGAATGAATGATCTTTGAATCTTCCTCAATGTCTATTAAATAGACCAAACAATGGAATGGGAACCACATGCACACATTCACTGTGTCAACATGCAACTTAAGTTTTACTTAATTTAGTGTTCTCTTAGTTTAACTTTCTTTCTATTAGTTTCTTAGTTTAACTCTTTGTTAATTTATTTACTTTTGTTAATTAATTCTTTCTTTAGCTTTACTTATTGTTTATTGTTTTAGGACTCCAGTTTATTATTTACTATTTTATTTAGAACTCCAGTCATTGTTTAATGTTTTATTTATTATTTATTTATTATTCTCTTGTCTATTTATTTATTTACTTATTTATTAAATTATATTATATTATTTATATATTATTTATTATTTTATAATTATTAAGGGACATTACACTTAAGCTAATTTATTCTTTCCATGAGTTCCTTTTCCTCCTACAGGTATCACAATTGTTGAGCACTTATCTTCATGAGTCACTGATATCATGGAACCCAAGAGAGCTGCTTCAAAGGATACCATAGAGAGCAGTACTAGAGAGGTAGTTGAGAGCATGCCAGTAAACTTTCTAGTTTATTAAAATACTCAATTTTTCATAAAATAGGAATCAGATATCACATGGCAGAAAGTGAAAGAATTATTTTTAGCAATAAGCTTCAAAGTATATATGGAAGACCGACAGGTATTTTTCAATGATCAAGATTACATAAGGTTCCATGCAGGTACCCGAAATTACCATGTGTAGATGTTTTTACTTGGATAATATCTTACACATATCAAAATAATATGACTCTTAGCAGTACCAGTGGAAAAAGGCTTGCTTCTTTTCCGGCACCAGATTATCATCTCATGTACCATTTACCTGAGCCATAATTTCTCATGGATTTTTACTTCTATGCCACCAAAAACTATGTGAGCACAAATGATATTGTCAAAGGCTAGGTGAAAGAGCTAGAAGAGTTCCTCCAAACACCCACCAACACATACAAGACAAAATCTCTCAGGAGGGCATATCAGTTGTTGATAATTCTATGTTGCAGAATCTATGGTCAACAGAGCACTGAGAGCTTCCCTAAAAGGTGGGAATTATTTCTGAACCAGGTTGTGAATGATGGAATACCATTCAATTGGTCATAATTATTGGCTAAATAGTTAAATATCCATATATCCAACGCATTGAATCCTCCCAAGTGCGGGAAAGCTAGATTTTACATGTCTGCATATCTATTGTATGCAATCTATGCACACAATTCATTCCCTGGCATGGATTGGACTTGGACACCACAGGACCATGTCATGCACATCTATTGCAAGCTGATTTTAGAGTGCAACCATAGAGGATTAATGGAAAATATACTTGACCACTTCCTCATTCCATTATATAGGTTTATTTCTTAGGAAGAGCCACCTTGCATGTCACTTGGGGAAAATGAAGTAGTCTCAAAGAGATCGGATTGGTTTTCCTCACCCAATGGAAATTTATTTAGGGTGTTTAGTAGAAATAACTTAATGCATATTTTTCCTAGGTATGCCACCAATAAGTTAGTCAAGCAAGAATTTTTGTATCATCTCTCCATAGGATTTTCAAGAACTTTGCATAGGGAGAAGAAAGAACCTTTACCAACTCTTACTATGAAAAATGGATTGTACGAGATAAAAAACATAAAATACACATAAAATGAAGGAAAGGTAATAGAAAAGTTTTCCTTAAGTACTCTAGACTTTAATTCGTATGATCCTCAGAATGTTTTTAGAGATAATTGTAAGATAATTCATTTCTAGTGGCTAAGCGATACATTCTACTAGTTGGAGGAGGAACCATGGAAGAGTTGTTATAATGCCTTGAAGTCCCACGAGCCAGTCAGTTTTGTAAGAGCTTCACATATTACTCTGCAGAAAGAGGTCACTCCAGTAGTAGTACCAACAGAAGGAAGCAACCCAGTGCGTGAAAATGGTAAGAGGAAGGTTGCATATAGCCCAGGGGGAGAGTGAAGCTGCAAGATGAAATCAGATCCAGTCATTATGAAATAAGCCTTAGAAACGGAGAGGAGGAGGAAATAAACGATGCAGGAAGAAAAAAAAAATAATATGGAAGAACAATAGTAAAGGAGATTGGAGGAAGAGAAGCAGAAGTAAGAAGAAGAAGAGAGATCAAAATTAATAACAGAAGAAACAACACGAAAACAAGTCGAGGAGCAAGAACATAACCGATAACTAGAGGAGGAGAGAAGAAAGATGCAGGGCAAGGAGATCGCTCAGTAGATTGAAGAGTATATTAAGATCGAAGGCATGGAGGTGGAATAGGATCTGCAGAATCAATATGTCAACTTTATGCCAAGCACACAACAGGTCACCATTTAGTGTCACCGTCCTCTAGGAGAGAAAGATCAAAGCGACGATGAGGAATTTGTTCCTCTTGGTGATGATCTAGTTATGGAAACATACAATATTAATTATGACGAGCTTCAGAAATATATTATACAAGTGTGGAAGAAACAATTTTCAGACAACCTCGCATCTCCTGCATTTATTAGAATAAGGGTGATTGTGGAAAACAATAGGAAGAATCCAAATTCCATTGCTGCAAGCAAATTGGCCTTCACATGTGCAACAAAGTCAAAAAATTGAGTATTTTATGGATGATAACAAACAATTAGCAAAGAAATTTTTGGTTCTTAGGTAAGAGTTTGAACAACTCCGAGCAGAAGCTCAAAAAACAGCCCCCACAGAGGTCTATATGGAAGAATTGAAGGAAGCGATACTCAACGAAGTATCAACATTTGGAGAGACCATGCAGAATATTTATGAGGATTTGGTTACTGTGTATAAGGAAATTTCCCACTTGCACAAATTTCAGCATAAGTGTAAAGATCATGTTAGGGATCTCAAGGTTGTACAACCAGCCATTGTTGTCGTGCATGAACGGTCAATGCGATACAAAGGGGCACTTATTGAATTGGGAAATAAAATGAAGCAAGAGGCAGAGTAACAAATATCTCACCTCATTCATTGCCATAATTCAGGCCTTGTATGCACAATTTTATAACGACATGTATTTCTTGGTGAAATCGCACAAGATCCCATCAGTTAGCTGACTCACGGAGGCCAAACGCAAGAACTAGGTTAGGCAGGATATTGAAGAATATTTGGAGCAGTGTTGACATATCATCACTAGGGAAGATCTTGAAGTGAATAGGAAAAATAAGAATAAGTACATTGGTGGCCCTGTCCAAATCAAAATGATGTTGCTCATGCTAAATACGGAATTACAGACCGGTTCCAAGTCAGTATACCCAGATTCCATGGAGGCTAGATTCCACTTCCACCCTAATTCCATCACACAGTTTGAGGGACTCATCACACAATAAAAATCTTGGAACCATTATGTGATTGAGAAAAGACAAGTAGAGGTTGCTAAGCTAGAGTTTCCCCAAACTCAAGCATGACATGTATTTATCTTATTAGGTTGTCTAATTCAATCTACCCTATATTGTCTTATATGGGTATGAGTGTATTGTAATATTATTTTGAAAATAATTTGTAAGTGAAATTCCAAATTTTAATTGTGGAATATGAAGATTCACGATGTAAATAAATTGAAGACTCATTTGTAACAAAGTTGAAGAGTCATGAGGGAAGTCCAATAGTCACAAAGGGAAGGTGAAGATTCATCCCTTTTGTTATAATTACATCCTCATAACTCATGTAAATGGATTTTGGGAGCCAAGCTTTTGGATAGGCTTAGGCTTAGAATAAGGAGCTTGGGAGTTTGTGAGAGCCTTGGATTCTCCATAGCATAGAGGGAGTATTTTTCTTTGGAGGAGCAAGTGTTGACTTCATGTTCCACTATTGGGGCTAGTGGTTTATCAATGGTATATGTATGATTTAAACTTTCACTTTAATAAAAGCTCAAAGTCGACAAGTTTTCATGCATATGTTGTGAATATAATAGGACTATTCTTGATGTATTTTCAATGTATGTTATTTCACTTACTCTTATTATTATGAACTCTTTCGTTTGCATTGGTATTGTTTGGTAAATTAATTGTTCTTAATTTACTTCATTAATTATCAATTAGGATTTGTAGACTTATGAAATTTATGTGCACTATCTATGCTAGGATTCTTTCTATGAATTCATTGATTATAGAAATGAAAATAATTCTAAGTATGGAAAAAAGAAAATTTGGAGAATAATTACACACATGTTATTTCAACCTAAAGTTATATTAAATTCTAATTAATTTAAATTAATTTCACTAGCTTGCAGAAATTGAAAATATATCTAATTGCATAATTTAAACTTTCTCCTAATTGCATGAAAGGAAAATGCTTAAAAACCATTTAAAAAAAAAGAAACAATCTAGTTCTATTTTGAAAAATTGAAATCATTCTACACTAATCTTGCAGAATGAAATTTTATGCCAAATTGCAATAAGGAAATTCTATATTAATTGCATGAAAGAGGATTGGCACTGAAAAGGATCTAATTCCTACTTGCAGAAAATGGAATTAAAAAATTTACAACTTGATAATCGTTACGTGTGTGTGTATTTAACCTCTAAAGATTATTTCATCTTCAATTAAGAAACTGAATTAAGCTATGGAAATAAATGCTGGAAATAAGATGCATTCAATAATCAAAATATTTTTAGCATTTTTTTGTTTATGAGTACTCTGAAAAAAATGAAAATGATCATAAATGAAGCTATGATAAAAACAAAGAGCCTAAAAAAAAATTATAGTGCTAAAAACAAGCAATGCAAAACAAAAATTATGAACAAAACCTCACAACTCAACAGGGGGCCCTCCTGTGAGTGCAAGTCAACTATCAATCAAAAGATCTTCATGCACTCATTGAGAACATAGTAACTTATATTAATCTAGAACAAAGTATCAGTCTTCACATTGAAACAATCATAAACTTAATTATCACAAAAAACTTATGTCTTTGGTATTGACTTACAACCTTTATACAAAATTGATAAAACAATTTTAAAGAGTTTTATGCCGACACAAAATGAGCTATATTGACATCTACAAGATAAATTATATTTGAAATTCAATCTCTTTATGACTTGTTAATGAAAGAGAAAGTCATAGGATATTTATCTTGATCCAAAATCTAACAATTGATCAGGTCTTTATTCTCACTCACTTGATGTTGTTCTATTCCTCCACTACCTTCATTTGATCGCTACATATCATTTACAGAGTTTGACTCTGAATTTGACTTCTATATTTCTCAATCCTCATAGCTTGCCAAGTTACGCTGGTAAATTGTTATCCATGTGATATAAATTTGTCACCTCTTGGTAGTCTTCATCCTTTTATTAGAGTGTTGCAACTTGTCTAACAATATATATTGTTGTGGAAATAGATATTAGTTGTAGAATACTCATGATTTTGTCATTGTAAGAGTGTTTTTGTTATAATTCATTAGGAAATAGAGATTCTAACTATGGATGATGAATACCTTTTTAAGACTTTATATTAACCTTCAACATGCTAATATTATTGTAAAATGGTGACAAAAAGGTGAAATGAGATGGAAAAGGGGATAGTAAAAAAGGGACAATTCCAGACTTCAATAGGTACAAATATTTTTGCATGCATGTTGTTGTATATTTCCATCACTGTTAACTTTTGAACTATTTTTCATATTATCTTATGATGTCTTTATGCTCATGTGTTCCTTTCAAGATGTGTACTATTACAGTCTTCTAAGGGGCTCACTCAATTTCCCTTAGTGTGTTAGAACCTTCATGCATTACACTTTACTTTCCACAGAGTCACACACTTGTTCTCACCAAAGTTACCATACACCACTCTATGTGTTATTGCAGCCAAGGAACATCATTAAAACCCACTGCATCGACAACTGGATCATATTCTGGATTGGACACTACCACCAAACGGTGTGAGGTATAATTGGGACTTCATATCAAGGATATCTCCATGTTGGCGAGTACAAAACCATCAACAAGACTAAACCATCCAGGGTGATGAAGATTCAATGAAGGTCGATCAAACCCAATCATCCACACCAATTATCACTGATGGTCATATACCTATGAAAGAATTGGGTATCATCCCAACCAAAACAAGAATGGTGGTGAAACTTGGTAGGTTCATATATTATCCAACATTGAATATGATAATGGAATAGAAGGATAAGACTTTGTCCACACAACATCTGCCTCTAGAATCAGTCACCATTGAAAGTGATATCATCCTTGAAACTACTACAGATCCATTGACTATGGCCTCAACAAGAAAAACCTTTTTGCAAGCTACAAAAATAAATTTGAAAGACCTTCTATATAGACTACAATAATGGGATGAGCATATAGAAAATATGGATCAACAAAATAGTGTGTTAATTGTCAAGAACAAAGCAATGAAACAAGAGAAAAGTAGGATGTAAGACTACAAGGCATGTGTTTTTGAGGTACATGGATCATACAACGCAATGGTTAAGAAATTATATCCTCACCTTCCACAAATATATAAATCTTCCACCAAAATTATACCAATTTGGAAACATGCTAAAGAAAAAGGTACACAACTAAAAGGAGTGTTGAGTGTGGTGAAATAGCTAAAAAAATGGCATAAGGACTATCCAAACTCTCCCCAAGGAATCCCAAGAATTAGTGAAGAAGAGCTAAGATGCAACTATGTTGTTGTGAAAAGAGCCTTGAAATTCAAGAGAAACTAGAAAATGATCTAGCCAAATCCATGGATTTATATCAAATAAATCACTCCCTAGTAGAAAGATTGACAAAAATGAATAAATTAACACCCATTAGAGTCCAGGGAAAATCAAGGCCAAATCAAGAAGTCAGAAAAGAACTAGATGATGTGCTCAACACTAGGTAATTTTCGTTCACTATATCCACTGGCAAAGGAAAAAAATTCCCATAAGCAACATATTGTAGAAATTTCAAAGAAAAAATTGTACTGAACTCCTTTTTTATCTCATTAGAAATGGATGGTCATACCTTATCACCAAGTAGCATGGAATATCATTTGAGAATGGAGGTATTTCCTACCAATAGGATCAATATGATATTATCAAACTATTATATCTGGGAAGTTTACCTTCACAAAATATTGGGGGTTCAAGTAGAGGATTTTGTCATCTTGTAATAACTAGCTTTTCAATGTTTTGAAATTAGTAAAAAAAATCATATATTGTATTAGAGTAGGAAAAGAGTTGTAACTACCCTTGGGAAATAAAGAAATATCAATAGATAATTACCTTTGTAATCTGTAAGTGTCCTAATCTCTATGAAAAAAGGACCTCTTTTTTACAGGTTCAAAATGGGATGAATTTTGGTAATTGTGCCTTGTAACTTCTATAAAATATCAATAATATTAAAAGGCAAGGGGAGGAGAGATTGATTTCAATATGTGTTGTGAATGTTTCTTGTGAATTTTCTACAATAACTTTGTTCATGCATGTGAGGCTTGAGTCCAATTTTGATTTTTAACAAACCTTTATTTCATGATCGATGTTTCCTTGTGCAATTAGTCTATATTCTATTTATTATTTCTAAAGCGAACAGACAAGTACTAGCTATGGAAAATATTGACTTTTCATACTTGTACTATTTAGTAGGATATTCATGTCACATTTGTTGAAAAGTAATGTGGTGTATCTATTTGCTCATTTAATTATAAGTAAGTAATGTGGTGTATCTATTCGCTCATTTAATTATAAGTAAGTAATGTGGTGTATATATTCGCCCATTTAATTATCATCTTTCATTTTAGTTGGGATTAGATTATAATATTCGTATTGCATTACAATTAGATAGTTTATTATTTATTTTAAAATCTCTTATATTGTGAAAATATTTCCATATCTTGCAACGCCCAACCACATTAATGATTTCCAAGCCAGAATCAACATGGGTCTCTTTGAGGTTTAATCGAGACTTCATATTAGAGAGAGCCCCTATAATGGTGTAATACCCTTACTAGTTTATGATGTAAATATATATAGTTTTATATTAGGGTGGTGAGTCAAGTGTATATAACGACTAGGTTGGTGAGCTAGAGTCATTTTGCAGGCCTGCGTGCCTATGTGTATGTGTATATGTATTTTGTGGGTAGCTTACCTAGGGACATATAGATCGTGTTGGAAAAAGTATTTTGAGGGCCAAGATTGTAAATAGTAGACATATTTCTATATTATCAAAATAATGTTTGGTTGTAGATCCCACTCCACATAAAAGAGTATCGATGGTATTTCAACTCCATGGTGACAAGATACATGTGTTGTGTTAGATATTGGGGAAAAGGGCACCTAGGGGCCCATGTGGCTTTAGGGAGCTCCCACATGGCGAAGAAATTCCAGGCATTATAAAATGACATGTAAAGGACCATTATTCATCATCACCCATTATGATCATCAATATTCATCATAATTACTCATTATCATTGCTTCATTACATCACCATATTCAGTATTCATCATCCATTCAATGGCCGGAGGTAGAAAATGGATTTCGGTTATGAACCAATTGGCGAACCCACTGTAGGGTTTTGGAACTAACTAGGGATTTTTAGTCAGTGAGTATTGTGCTTCAACTCTAAAACCAGCTAGAGTTCTAGTGAACTCAATTTTAGTGACCAAATGGTGTAGGTTTCTAGAACTGATTAGGAATTTTTAGCCAATGAGTCTTATGTTTGGATTATAAAACTAAATGGATTTCTAGTGAACTTAGTTTTAGCGACGAACTGGTGAGCCCTATGCTTGTGTTCTAGAACTGGCTGGGAGATGCTTATGTTCTCATGACTGGTTGGTGAGCCCCATGGTTGGATTCTAAAACTAATTGGGAATTGATCCAGACTTATGCAGGAAAAAAATAAAATACATAAATAAGCATAAACATAGAGACACAGAAATAATAAAACTCCATTTCATTAATATCAAATAACTAAAATATGCTTACAGACAAAATTGAAATAAATAAGCTCGAGTGATGGTAGCTTATCTTTGAGAAGAAATTTGGTATCTACATGCCTATGAACTATATTAAAATGAGGTTAAAAGGCCTATTTATTATTTAGAAATAATGGAAAACCATAAACATCCAAAAACCTAACCCTATGAGATGAATCTCCAAATTTGTGGGCCCTGTTGGGGTAAATTGGTACATCAAATTCTCGGGGTCGTAACTTTGGCATACGATCTCCATTTTATGTGGACTATACCTCATTAGAAATATATATCTGAGGAATACCATTGTAAACTACAAACATGAATTAAATAATTGTTTTTTCTTGTTTTAAAAAAAACATCGTTTAGGGCCTCAAAACAGCTCCGGAAGTTCAGGACCCAAAAAATTGCCAAAAGTAGTAAACTATGTTGAAATTAAGGAAACTAAAAAAATTAAAGAAATAATGGTGGGGGTCCAAGTGGAATAGGAGGGTGTCCATCAATATCCACCTAGATCAATTCTCCCCCCTTCGGAAGCAATGGTCCACATTGCATTGAGTGCCTCCATGAGATAGGGAAACTTCTATTGAAATTGGTCCTTGGTGAGCCACTCGCCTTGGTGCGGGAGTTGGCTAGCTTTGAAAAACCTATACAATTGGATATTATACTGACGAGTGTTATTGATCTATATGTCCATGATCTGATCGGTGGTGGAATGTTCCATGCAGTCTGGGTTTAACTCTGTTTGTGTCAGTTGTTCTGCAATGACGGATGTGTCCACTAATGGTGGAAAGTATGGCCGAAGGAGGTCCACATTGAAATTTGGGTGCAGGCCAAGGAATGGTGCAATATTGAGCTTGAAATAATTGTCCCCTACAACCTTGGTGATGGTGTATGATCCATATTAAAGTATTCAAATCTTATGGTGGGGCCCAACGAGGCACTCCTTCTGCAAATGTAGCCAAACTTTGTTGCCCACCTACAACTTGTGTGGCACCCAATGTTGATCATGTCGTTGCTTGTACTTAGCATTGGATTTATCCAATATTTCATGTACCTGGTAGTGGATGTGTTGGATTCACTCAGTGAATTTGTTAGCCCTATTGGTTTCAGACTAAACATGGGTCGAAACTACCTGAGTAGCTACAACTGGTATGTCCACATCAATGGGACATAGTGGCTGGAATCCCAACCCCACTTGAAAGGGGTTGTGTCCAGTTGAGTTATGGAGAGCTCTGTTGTAGCCGTGCTGGACAAAGGGGAGCCTTTCGTCACATGTGAGATTATTCTTCGAGTTATACATGCACATAATGTGTATGATCATCCAATTGATGATCATTGTTTGGACATCATTTTAGAGGTGGAAAGTTGTGGACTTAGTGAGCTTGGTATCCAAAATCGACCAAAGACTTGACCAAAATGTACTTAGGAACCTGTTATCCTAATCTGAGATAATGGACTCTGGGATCCCAAAGTGTACCCACCCTCGTTCAAAGAAGATCTTAACTGTGGCTACAGTTTTGATACTCTTCTTGCAAGCCACCAGAATGGCCATCTTAAAGAATTTGTCGATGACCACAAAAAGGAATTTGTTTCCATGCTTAGTTTAAGGGAGGTCTCACATGTAATCCATGGAGATGGATTACCAAGGTCGACTAGGAGTAGGCAGAGGAGTATATAGGCCTTTATTATTGATGATCAATTTGGCAATGGCACAAGTAGTGCAGGATATGATGTACTTCTCAACATCATGTCGAAGGTTCGGCCATTAAAAATACTTTTATAGTACTGCCATTATTTTCTCTACTCCGAAGTGTCCAGTCCCCGACTACAGTGTTCCTCAAAAATAATCTTGGCACACTCACTTGAAGGAACACAGAGGTGTCCTAGGTGACATAAAAATGTATCCTAAAGGTGAAAATTTGGAACTTGCTTGCCTTCCAGGAGTGTCTGGTATGTGTTGATGAATTCTAGATCGCTCTTGTACATTTGTGGCCACTCTAAAGTATTTTTCCCACAAGAGTCAAGCACAGTGATTAGCACCATGACCAATGGTCAGCTGAGGTAGTCTGAAACATTATTGGTGATGCCATTCTTGTACGTATTGTTCAAGTATAATTGTTGGAGGTATGTGGACCATTTCTGATGGCGATCATTTTGCAGCTTCCCTTGTGTCTGTATGAACTGTAGGGGTCTCTAGTCTATGTGGATGATTTTTTCCTTCCCCATAATGTAATGCTTCCATTGTTGGTAGGCATGCAAAATGTCATACATCTCTTTTTCATAGGTGGGATACTTTGGTGTTGTGTCTGAAATTGTCTCACTATGATATGCCACTGGATGCTCCTGCTGAGTAATAAATACACCAATAGCATAGTCAGAAGCTTTTGTCTTGATCTCAAATGGTTGCTACAAGTCTGGTAATGTGAGTACTAGTGCAGAGTAGAGGCGATGCTTCAACTCTGCAAATGCCATCTGTTGAGATTCGAACCAAAACAATTTTTCTTTCACTCCTCCCTTGGTGACTTGACTCAAATGCCATTTGATATGAGAGAAACCCAACACAAACCTGTGATAGAAATTAGCAAGACCCAGAAAGATGCATATCTATGCTAGAGTGGTTGGGGTTGGTCGATCCTGAAAGACAAGATCTTGGCTAGGCATTAAGGGAATTTTGAGGTCTAAAATGGGCCTCCTAAGAAAATGTACAACCAAAATACACTTTATAGGGACCAATAGGATTCAAGATGATGATTTCAACCATGGGGGACGATTCACCATTTTTGGAGTAAAAAATTAAAAATATTAAAAAATAATAAAATAATAAAACTACTTTTTCAACTCATATTTTCAACTTATCTCCCTAAGGTTTTACTCAAATTTCGAGCGGGAGTACTCGTTGGATGTAAAATTTAATTCTTCATCCAAGGAGTACCCATGTTGCATACTTTTGATGGACCCTACTACATTAAAAATGAGAAATACATGAAAAAATGTGATTGCAATCACATTTTTTCATGTGGCAGGGTCAATCAAAAGTTACAACATGGGCACTCATTGGATGAGGAATCAAATTCTGCATCCAACGAGTGTCGCCGCTCGAAATTTGAGCAAACCCATAGGGAGATAAGTTGAAAATACGAGTTGAAAAAATAGATATTCCTTTTTCCCTCTAAAATTTGATGATTTAGTCTAATATTATTTTATTATTTCCACTATTATTTTATAATTTCCTTAGGAGGCCCATTTTAGACCTCAAAATTCCCCTAATGGTTCACATGCACGACCCGCTTATTAATGATGTATCCCAAATATTGAAGCTGGGTCATGCCAAAAGTGAATTTCTCCAAATTGGCACACAACTTGTGTTGCTGCAGTGCTTGGAGGACCTGTCGAATGTGGTGGAAGTGCTCTTCCCAACTTTGGCTAAAGATCATGATGTCAAAAAAATACACCACCATGAATGAGTTGGTGAATGGTCGCAAGATGTCATCAATCAGCCTCATGAAGGTTGTGGGGCCATTTGTCCACCCAAAAGGCACGACCAACCATTCAAAATGGCCATCCTTGGATTTGAAGGTAGTCTTCCACACATTGGAGGGTTTCATTGGTACTTGGTGATACCCAGACTTCAATTCAATCTTGCTGAAATATTTGGTCGCCTTGAGTTGGTCCAAAAGGTAATAAATCAATGGGATCGGATACTTGTTCCAGACAGTGATTTTGTTCAGCACTCAATAGTCAATGCAGAGTCTCCAAGTCCCATCCTTCTTCTGCATCAATGTGATCGGGCTCCCAAACGGCGATGAACTCCACCAAATGTGACCTTTCTGTAGCAGCTCCTGAATCTTCCTCTTGATTTTTTCATTCTCTAGAATAGAGCATCGATAGATCGGTCCATTGGGTAGTGGTGTGTCTGGGGTCAAATCAATGCAATGATTGACTTGATAGTGCAGAGGTACCTCTACGGGTGAGTTGAAGGTGTCCTTTTACTCCTCCACAACCTTGTCCATCTGTTGTTGCCATGTGGAGGAGCCCTGTTTAGAGCTCATTACCACAGTCTACTTCCTCCCCTGAGGGTAGATCATAAGGAAAATAATTTTTTTGGTTTTGGAAATGAACTTATTGCATTGCTTTGCAATGACCAAAGAGATGGCGGTAGGCAGTGCTACCTCCGATATCCTATAAAAATTATTTCCCAAAGTAACAATAACATTGCGAGGTGTTACACCAATTTTTGGTCATCTAAGCATTTACAATTAGATGGATCGAAGCACACCATGTAATACCAATTTTACCATAGTAAAATTGCTTTCGCTATAAGAAATAATTTAATAAACCATATTTTATTAAGTTATTTCTAGTTAAAACAAGAAATTCCAAGAGGAATAATTAAATAAATCCTTATTTATTTGATTTTCCTCTAGGAATATTTAATTAAACCACTGTTTAAATAATATTCCTGGTCATATTTAACCCAATTATGAGAAATAATTAGATAAATCATTATTTTTCTTATTTTTCTCTAGGAATAATTAATTAAATCATTATTTAGCTACTATTCCTTGTTAAATTTGACTAACTCACCTAGAAAAAATTAAACAAATCATTATTTGTTAATTATTCCTTAACCACATCCTTGAAATGATAAATAAATCATTTGTTTGTTTATTATTTCTAAATAAAGGTATTTAACCGATTTGAATACCTTTTCCCTCCAACAAAATATAATAAAATATTCCAAGCAGTTAGATCTAGATCTTGGTTCATAATATTTTATTATGCGCCATTATCGAGGATCACTCAGTATTTTGTTATAAATAGGAGGGTTTTCCAATCATTATTCACTTTGATCACTTTCATTGTTGTGCTTTGATCATTATCATTTTTGCTACTACTTTATTTACTTCTTGAGCTCCCATAGAGTTCAACACATTTTGGGTTTTCTACACCATTGAGAGAGAGAAACTTCTAGATCTGAAGTGTTGAGGACAACCAAGAACCCATCCCATTGAGGGGGACTGGTAACATTATTCTTTGTTCCCTTCCTAGGTGTTATAATACATATAAAATTCTTTATATATTATCTTGTTCGTTGGATGTATGGAGCATTTCTTATCTCTTTTCACTGTTTAACTACTTTTACTGCATAGATCGAGTTTTTTGTAGCATTTTTTTTAACTATCACTTGCAGATCTAAAGAAGTTAAGCATCGACATTTTTTGTTAGGTTTTTTGTCACACGTAGCTAAAGTGAGCTCTTTTCGTACACTTGTGTTAGGAATTTACACTAACAAATGGTGACTCCATTGTTGTTTATTTAGATCCCTGCATGGCGAAAAATTTCATTAACTAGGGTTTTTATTCAGCTGTTTGCAGTCTCTTGATGTTGTTTTTAACTTTTATGCCCTCAAAAAGTAAAAGTTCTAACTTCAATGTGTTTTCGAGTGTTTTCCGGAGGCAACAAGTATCAGCCACACTAGAGACAACAATTTTTTCTGCAACCTACTACCCGAGGATCCCGGGACTAGAAGTACTCGCACCTTTTAGCCCAGAACCTGTGATTTTTGTTGGACCAGAAACTATGATTTCCACAGCTTAGAGGTTAGTACTTGCGAGATGCAACTTTTTTCTGAGTTTTTTCTGTGATAGTCAGGGTTTGCCGCAAGCACTGTTTTGGTTTCGTCTCAGCCCATATTACACCTGGATATCCTCATTTTTCTCGTTGAAGTATAACCAAGCCCCTTAGGATTTCAATACACTTCCACCTTTCTAGGAGGGGTTTAGTTGAGTAGGCAGTTTGAGATTTGCAGCGCTTTCAGCCTTTGTTAACGGTCTAATTTATCCTTCCTTTAGGTCCCTTTTTATTGGTTATTATTCCATCCAAAACCCACTCTTGAGTTTTGTTTAGTCTATCCCTTATGGTTCCCTTATTTCCCCTAGGGTTTTAACCTTTCTCCTCCCATTTTGCAACAGCTTTCCCCTCCGATTTCTTGTTTTTTCTGCACCTTTTCCAGCAGATATGAGTCATTGGATCCTTGTCCCTTAGACCTTAGATATTTTGGTTGTCTTGTGTGTTTTGATTCAATTTCACCTGCCTTTTAGACTAGTTGTTTGAGAATCCTTATTTTGGTTTGAATTTATGCATATGTAGTTGTTTATTTTAATGTCATTTCAGTTTTATTTACAGTACTTCAGTATTTTTTCTTTTTCTTTATATAACCATCTGGGCTTAATTAAAATTAACACATGATTTTCACACATGCACACCTAAAGTGTAGAGCGCTTGGTTTACACCGCCAAGCCAAGACACAAGCATCATAATTAATTTATCTGCCTCATTGAGCCTTTGTTTATCACTCTTCACCCTTTTCGTTTCATATGTGACTTGCCATCATTGCACCCCCAAGGCGTTTATTTGGGAGACTCCAAGGCCTTCACCCTCAGTTTCCATTAGGAAGACTTACTGTTAGCCCCCTAATTTTCTCTCTTTTTACTCTTTTCCCTTCCTAAATTATAACCATTTACCCTTGTTTCACCTCCTTTATGCACCCTCATCCTGCACTAGTCCAAGTATGGTGACACATTTAGTATAAACCTTTATTTTTCATGTTTTAATTCTATTTAGCATTAATTAAATATCTATCACATGATTTCTTATTTCTAAATCACTTTCATAACCAATCGATATCTCCAAAGGTTATGTGATGGTTAAAGTGCTTATCATGATCGCTGATCTTAGTGCAGGATTGGATCTGCACTACTGCCAACACAACATATCTTCGCGGCAGATCCGAACTTCCTTAATCACCACCCCGTCTTAAGCCATTTCAGCCATGACATCGAATGATTAAAAGGCACCTGAGACTAATCCGTGAAGGGAGAAAGCTGGTTAGCTACGACCAGTTTTGCAAAACCGTCTTATCTTGAAGGCCGAGGCTAAATTCTGCATTTTGTTTTGAATTAGTTGAATGATCTGTTTTGGCCTTCGGCCAACAGATCTATATATTGTAAAATGTAAATAGGACCAAGGAGGATAATTTTTGGGAGCATATTTTAGATTGAAGTTGATAGGCGGTAACCAGTCTTTTGTTATCGCCCGAATCTGGGTTAGACATTATATTAACGTATGTATTCTCCTCAATAAATTAATAAATGGTTTTCTTCCGCCTTATGTTTCAGAAATTATGTTTCTGTTCTTTGAAGTGATGAATTAACTGGTTTGTTGAGCAGTGTTTAATTTTGAAAGGGAAACGCGTTGGTTGGCTAAGGCCCAGCCAACCTAGCATGTTTACCCTATTTTCTGTTTCCTGTAATGTGTGTTTAAATTATTAAAGTGTGATTCAATTTTAAGCACGTGTATTCCTATCTTATTGGAAACGGATCCATCGTGTGAAGTAATTACATTTTCTTTCCCTGCAAATTATTTTCCTGCTTTTAATTTCAGATTGGATTTCCCATATGGTACAAGCAGGAGAAGCAAACCTGCACCAGGCACGTTGGTATGACATTTCTCTTTTCTTGTAGTTCTGTTATTTGGTTTTCCACCGCCTGGTACAAGCAAGAGAATCGAACCTGCAACAGTGCATGTTGGTGTGACATTTTGTTTTCCTGCAGTTCTGTTTATTTGGTTTTCCACCGCCTGGTACAAGTAGGAGAAGCAAACCTACACTAGTGCATGTTGGTGTGATGCAGCAAGTTTTCTTAATCTACTTTTCGTGATTTTCTTTCTTTCCTTAAAACACTTACAACAGGATAAATTATTGTCTCTTTACTTCTGAATTTTATTAAACTCAGAAAGATTCACTTTTATGTGTGCCATTTAATTTAATAGAAAACTAGCACTTGCAATAATTGAACACCTGTTTGAAGAATTAAAAGCTAAGTGCAGGAAGCTTTGATCAGGTGTAGGAACTAGTTTCTTGTCACAGGATTCGAGTGCTCTGAACCTTGAAAAGTTCAAGCCCTTGCATGAATTAAAAATCCTTCAGTAAAGACACAATTTATACCTTCTACATAGCTCTTTAATCCTGCACTAGTGCAGGACAGATTAATATAAGAAGGAAATCTCTAAGGAAGTAGGTTTAAGGGACCATCTAACAAGACTGCTAAGGTGTCTCTGCTAAAGGAAAATACACACTTTGTTGGGAAAAATACTAAGAGGGGGGGGGTGAATCAGTATTTAGAGCATACTCAAAAATTTTTACTTTTTCTTTCTCTAAAACCCATATGCTACTTGAATGAACACAACTCGCGTATACACGCGGATAACCTTCATAAAACTCACGTATATACAGAGATATTATTAAGCATTTAGTTCTTTACTTAGATCTATGCATCATTCATTCATCAGATGTTTAGTTAGCTGTAAGAATGTGCAGTAATAATAGAATAAACCCTCACACATAAGAAACGCACATGAACACCAGGATTTAAGGTGGAAACCCAAGTCGGGAGAAAACCACCGCTGTTGTTGTCTCTGTCTTCAATATTTTATTATAAAGAAAACATCTTACAACCATGTAATGGCGCAGACTCATACCAGCACGTAGGCACCCACCTGCAAAAGGCTACAACCTTCTCTCATTTACCAGCCTCTCCTGGAAGGGAGCTACAACCCCCTGCTCTCGTTTACCAGCCTCTCCTAGAAGGGAGCTACGACCCCCTGCTCTCGTTTACTAGCCTCTCTTGGAAGGGAGCTACTACCCCCTGCACTCGTTTACCAGCTACCACTGGAAGGGAGCTACAACCCCCTCACTGAAGGCTTCAACCCTCAGCACCATTATGGACCACGTTTCATCAATTTTCATACTGGATCCAACAGCTTCCATACAACACATCTTGTAGGCCACTTTTCATCATATTTTCAGACTGGACCCACTGCATACATTTAAGCTCATCAAACATCAAACAGAAACTTACAACCCCATCAATTCATTCATTGAATCATCAACCAATCAACCATCAACTTGATCTTCAATTAACAAAATCAGCAGCATATTCATCATTCAAAAAACCCAGTTCTATATGAATACATCATAGATAGATAGCAGTAAAACAACAGAACAGATCAGAAATTTCATTCCACTTACTTCAACAAAACCCTAGATTCCATACGCGCTTTTACTTCACTGAACCTGCGTATATACGCGCTTTCATGCAGACCAACCTACGTATACTTCTGTGCATTATTCAGAAAACCCTATCTTCCCATACGTGCTTTTCCTTAAGCAGACCCACGTATACACGCGCTTTTGCTGAAGCTAACCTGCGTATACATCTTTAACTTTTCAGGACTGTGCAGCTCTTCAGATCAGATAAAAAACTCAGATTTCATCCTTTACTTCAGAAGGTATTTTGCCTCATCTCAGATCTAAACATTCCATAAACAGATCTAGAAAATACATATACATTTCAGATCTAGAGATCCCTCTTCATCATTTTCTTCATTGGTGCATCATAGATTCAGTTCTATCAATCAAGAACAGAGTTCATCCATGCAGATATTCCTTAGAGAGATTTATTCATTCAAAACCCTTACTCCTGCACCCTTGCACAATGATCTTCTTCTCCTTATATAGATTTAGCCTTTTTCAATACCATGAGTCAAAACCACTCAACTACTAATGGTATTCCTGGACGGGATCAAATAGATATTCCAGCGCTCAATACAATGGGTCAATACCATGGTAATACCCCTGGATTTATAAATTTAGAGCGCAAATAGCCATACGCGACTTGGCACGTATTTTTCTGTGTGCATACGCTACTTCTCCTTAACAAACCCGCGTATGCCTTGTGACATACCTTGTTTAACATTATTTTGGCACTTTTTGAATTCCTTTCTTCTGCTGCTTCTGAACTAATCTATAGATACATCAAATTTACATTATTAACAACTCATCAAGTCAGTTTCCATCACGAACAACTTCATCAGGCAGGTTCCATCAAAGTCAACACATTGTATCATATTACCAACAATCTCCCCCTTAACTCATCAAGTAGGTTGTCATCAACTTTATCAAGTAGGTTTCCATCAAGGACAACACTCCGCATCATATAGCCAACAATCTCATTTCATCAAGTAGGTTTCCATCAAGGACAACATATGCCAACACACTTAGTAGACTAAACAACCATTAGCTGAAGTGATTTCCTTTTATCTTTAATTCTCTCTTTCAAATGCATGCTTTCTCGTTCCAGTCTTAGATTATTCTTAATGGTTCAAGTTGCCTTTTTCTCTTTTGAATTGATTCTACAATCTTTCCTTTAAGAAAGTAGGGATTTACATTAGAAATATTCATACCATCTCTGGCATTGCCTGTGCTTCGTCTCTAAGTTTACGAATCCCCCGGGTTGACAAATTAAGTGTTGAGGAGTTTGCTTAAGTGTAATTCCTACACCCAACATTTTGGCGCAGTTTCTGAGGAGGCAATTTGATTTGGTAAGAAATTTCTGATTATGAAATAGAGGTAATTTTTCTTTATTTTTTTGCAGTGTTGTTTCTTTGAAGGAATTTTACTGGTGTTAATTGATTTCTGACAGCATTTTTTTAGAAATTTTTTGTCTTTCTTTTTTTTCTTTTTCTTTTTGAAATGAATGCCTAGGAAAGGTAAGGGTTTGAAGCCCACTAAGGGCCGAAAGAATTCTGAAAATAATTTTCATATTGGGTCTCCTTTTGTTAGCAGGAATCCCAATTCAATTCAAACCCATCACACAGGAACAATCCACCTAGATTCTGGTAATAACATTTCAGGTGTGGCTCAACCTGTGGAGAGCGGTACAAGTAAGAAGGGAACAATGCTGGACCAAGAAGATCATTTGGAAGGGACTGGTGACAACCAGGTAAGTGAAGGACAATCCACTTTTGTGTTTCCAATTGTGGATCTTGATACTGTGTCACAGATGAAGAATATTCCAACATCATCTCTCCCTCATTTCCATGGTAAAGTTCATGAAGATCCTGACTCTTTTCTATTTGAGTTTGATATTTTTTGAAGAAGTTATGATTATGCAACTGAGGCTCAGAAGTTAATATTATTTCTTGTTACCCTCAAGGACTCAACTCTTCACCATTTTATGGGGTTAGGAGGAAACACCATAACCTCTTGGGATCAGATGAAGAGAGTATTTTTGTCTAAATATCAAGAATATTGCAAAACTCGGGACATGCAGGATGAAATTTTTACAATCATACAAGATGATGATGAAATGCTTGAAGATTATTTGGAAATATTTCTATATATTTTACAAAGGTCAAAACTTAAGCTTGATCTCAACACTATTAGAACCTTGTTCGTAAGAGGACTTACTGATAATGCTAGAAACAATTTAAATCTATTAGGACAAGGTGATATTTCTCAGCAAAATTTTGATCAAATCTGTGAATTATGCCAGAAATTTTCAAGAAACCAATACAGATCCGGTAGAGGAGCTAGAAATAGAAATAGAAAAATTGAATCTACTGATGCTATGATTATTGGACTAGAAAATAAAATGGAAAAAATGAAAATTGATATAATGAAAACTATTATCAAACAGTTAGACTCCTTAAAATTTCAGCAGAAACTCATGAAGGAACAAGAGTCATTATGTATTCTTTGTCCTAAATGTAGAGACAAGCATCCCCCTAAAGAGTGTCCTCTTAATTTGAAAGAAACTAATATTTGTGCTATTTGTGCAGAAGACCATATCACATAAAAATGTCCCTCTATACTAGGACTTAAAGCTGTTTTTACAGGGGGACAGCCTGAAGCTAAATACTTGAATGCTATGGGAGCAAGAAGGAATTGGCCTCAGGTAGGTACAAGTATGGCTTCTGAATTTCATCCACACTATTTTGGTTATAATTCGCATGCATATTCTTATCCTAACTCTCATTAGCAGTGGAAGTATGGGAATCAATATCAGCATGGGCAATCTTCTCAACCATGGCAACAAGGTTGGAGAGGGCCAAATCATTCTCCATATTCCCACCAGCCACCTATGCAATCATACCCATCTACACATGCACCTTATTCAATGCCTCAACTTCCGAGTCAGTCCACTCCACCATTTCCTTTACCTACACCCTTTTGACCTCCTCAGTTGCCTGCTCAACCTATGCCCAATCCTAATAATAATAAATCAGTGCAAATGATCCATGCAACAAACCCACCTTTATCATTCGAATACCAGTCTATTCCAGTTGGGGTTCATGATATTCAATTAAGATCGGGAAGGACTGTAACATCAGAAAATCAGAAGCAACCTATGGTGATCATTGAAGAGAAAGGAGAAAAGGAAACTCTCAACCATTCTTTGAAAGTTGTCACTAAGCAACCCTTACGCTCTGAATCCTTGCCATCTTCTTCCAACCAGCCTCCCTTCCCAGAGAGGCTAATAATGGAAAGGAGTGAGCCTATTTCTAAGACTAGTTTGGCATCTAAGCTTTGGAATCTTTTCATTAAGATACCTTTGCTTCAAGCCATCAAAGATATCCCCATTTGTACCAAGATCATTAAGGAACTCTGTCTCAAGAAACCCGGGAGGAAGAGATTGGAATCCCGAACCATTCGATTTTTTGGTAGGGCAACAAAGTTGATGACGGGATTTGTGTCTGTGGAAAAATATACTGATCCTGTAAACCCTGTTGTCTCAAATAAGATTGGTAATGTCCTTGTCTCTAATGTTCTTATAGAACTGGGGGCAGCCATTAATGTCATGACTAAGAAAACCATGGATCAACTTCGGTTATCTCATCTTCGCCCTACTCCCACTATGCTTGAATTAGTAGATAGATCTAAAATTAAGCCATAAGGAGTATTGGGAGATGTGATCATCTCATTAGATTCTAGGGAATATCCTGCTGATTTCATTGTGCTTGAGCCAAAGAACCCAGTAGGAGGACATCCCTTGATCTTGGGTCGACCATGGCTTGCTATGGATGATGCATATATTGGATGTCGTTTTGGTGATATGTATATCTCACATGGAGATTCTAGGAAGAAAGTTACCTTATACCCCCCTGCCAGATCCATTCAGGACCTTCGAGATACCTTATGGTTGGATCAAAGCAGTGATGAGGAGACTTAGTATATTTCCCTTATTCATCATTATATTGGGTCTTCACAGGAAGATGAGATTCAATATTTCTTGAATAATCTAGACATTATGCCTAATTATGACCTTTGAACCAAATTTTCAGCCTAGAATTTCAAGAAAATCATGATTCTCATTCTTCTGTACCACTGCATTTGACCACTCCCTTAAGTACTCCTGAGCCTGATACCACTATTGTTGAGATTATCCCTGGTAAATCCTTACATATTAGTTCAGATTTGGACTCATCTCAGCAAGAGAAACTTGTGAATTTATTGCAAAACCATCTTAGTGCCTTTGCTTGGGGCTATGAAGATATGAAGGGTATCCCTCCTGAAACTTGTACACATCACATCTATATTCAGGAAGGAACCCGACCTGTTCGACAACCTCAAAGGAAAATGAATCCAGCTCTAAGAGACATTGTGAAGGAAGAAGTACAGAAACTCTTAGATGTTGGTTTTATTTATCCTATTTTCGACAATCAGTGGGTCTCTCCATTAGTACTAGTACCTAAGAAAGATGGAAGATGTCGTATTTGTATAGATTATCAAGAATTGAATAAAGCCACTCTTAAATATTACTTCCTTCTCCCTTTCATTGATCCAATGCTTGATACCCTTGTAGGAAAGAAATATTTCTCCTTTTTGGATGGCTTCAGTGGTTATAACCAGATACAGATTGCACCCGAATATCAGGATAAAACTACTTTTACATGTCCATGGGGGACATTTTCTTACAAAGTGCTTCCCTTTGGTTTATGTAATGCCTCGGCTACCTTTCAAAGGGCAGTCCTAGCTATATTTGTTGATCTATAATTTGTAGAAATTTATATGGATGACTTTTCTATGTTTGGTGATTCTTTTCAGGAAGCTCTCAAAAATTTGGAGAAAGTACTTCTTTGTTGTCAAGAAGCCCATCTCTCTTTGAGTGATAAGAAATGTAGATTAATGTGCAAAGCAGGAGTGGTTCTTGGCCAGTTGATTTCTGACAAAGGTATCCAACTTGATCCAGCCAAGATTGAAATCATTCTGAATCTTCCTGCACCCAAAACTCAAAGGGAAGTAAGAGGTTTTTTAAGACATGTTGGTTACTATAGAAGATTCATTGAAAATTTTTCAAAGATAGCTGCTCTTCTTTTACGAATTCTAGCTAAGGATAGTTAATTTTCTTGGTCCACAGCTTGCTAACAGTCTTTTGAAACATTGAAGGAAAAGTTGGTACATGCACTAGTTTTGCGAGGTCCAAACCGGTCCCTGCCTTTTCATATTACCTATGATGCTTCAGATTTGGCTATTGGTGCAACTTTAGGAAAAGAGAAAAATAAGCAATCCTATGTTATTTATTATATTAGTAAAAAATATTCTTCCGATGAATTAAACTATACAGTTATAGAGAAGGAGTTTTTAGCTATGATTTTTGCAATTAATAAGTTCAGACATTATATTACAGGATATGAATTATTTGTACATAATGATCATTCCACGATTAAATATTTGATGAAAAAACCATTGACAAGTGGTAGAGTGACTAGGTGGTTACTATTGTTACAGGAGTTTAATGTTACTATTGTTAATAGACTAGGGAAATCTAATGTTGTAGCAGATTTTCTTTCTAGATTAGATAATCCTGGTGAAGTAACTCCTGTTAATGATGATTTTCCAGATGAACATATTTTTGCTATGTCTATAGATTCTCCGTGGTTTGCTAACATTGCTAATTACTTGGTTACTGGGAAGACACCACCCCACTTGTTCGCTCGTGAAAAGTGGAATATTATTCAGAAAATTGTTGCATATTCTTGGATTCAAGGAGACCTCTTTTACACTGGTCCATATTTGATTATCCATAGATGTGTAAGAGAGGATTAAGTGTTTGATATATTGAAATCTGCTCATGATGAACCATGTGGAGGCCACTTCGCTGATAAGCGGAATGCATATAAAGTATTATGTGCTGGTTACTTTTGGCCTTCCTTGTTTAAGGATGCCAAACAGTATGTCAAGCGATGTGATAGCTATCAACGAATGGGCCAGCCTAATCAAACCAATGAAATTCCTTTATGCCCCCAAGTTATGATTGAGCCTTTTGAAAAATGGGCTATTGGTTTTATAGGGCCAACAAATCCAACATATTTATGTAAAAATCATATTCTGGTTTGCACAGATTTTGTTACAAAATGGGTAGAAGCTAAAGCTATTTCTTTTGCTACAGAAAAAGTTGTTGTTGATTTTCTTTTTTCTGAAATCTTTACTAGATTTGGTGTGCCTAGAGAAATTGTTTCTGACAATGGTCCATAGTTTATTTCTAATCTGGTACAAGGTGTGATGGAGCAATACAAGATCTGGCATAGGAAATCCATGCCGTATCACCTGCAAGCAAATGGCCAGGTGGAATCTACAAACAAAGTGATCGAGTCCATTCTTATGAAGATAGTCAATATGCATTGGAAAGACTGGGATGAAATATTACCAGAAGCTTTATGGGCATACAAAACCACTTGGAGAAATAGCACGGGACATACACCATATGAGTTGGTATATGGAAAAAAGGTTCTGTTACCGATTGAGTTCCAGATTAAAACCTTCAGAACTATAGTTCAGTTAAGACTAGATCTCTCCAAGGCACAAAAACAGCGTCTTCTCTAATTAAATGAGTTAGATTAATTTTACAGAGATGTTGTTCAGCAGAACATCCTAATTCAGCAGCAACAAAAAAGGTGGCATGACAAGATTATTCAGAAAAAGCAGTTCCAACCAGGTGATTGGGTACTCCTCTATGATTCTAGATTTAAAATTTTTAGAGGGAAGTTCCATACATGTTGGATGGGACCTTATGAAGTGATCCAAGTATTCAAGAATGGAGCAGTAGAATTCAAAACTATTGATGGACAAGATTCAATATTCATTGTAAATGGGCATAGATTAAAAAAGTATTTTCAGCAACTTGCCAAGAAATATTTTACATAGCAAGTCCAACAGAAATTTGGGACGGTAGTGGTAAACAGTAAAACCAACCTTTTGAAAACATGAAATCTTCTTCTTCTCAAAGAAAAAGTAAATTTAATAAAATAAAAATAAAAAATAAAAGTAAAGAAAAAATATTTTCCTATAATTGTGAAAATCAGTTTGCTGACATGATTGCAGAAGGGTCAACCTAAAAACCACCTTGCTGGCAGGGAGATCAAAAATTTCTAATAAAAAGAGAATTTTGCTTGATCATTAGATATGCTAGAAACCGCCGAGTAAAAACAGGTTCAGCAGACCTTTATACATTGGGGTAATTAGCATGGATATTTTTATTCAAGTAACACTTAATCCTCGCTGCAGTTATTTTTTCTTGCACCAGTGCAGGCAGACCTTTCAAAAAAAGTTCTGCCTTTCTTCATATCCCATTTTGTAATATTCCCTCAGTTTTCTTCTTTAAATCCTAGAATTATTAACCTCCCAACATTCTTTTGAATTTACCCTACCCGTTTCGTAAAAATCCCACTTTACCCTCGAATTTGTTTTCCCTATCCCACTTTTGTTTATCCCCTCTTTGGTACTATTCCTAGAATTCCTGTAACAAAATTCCTTCCCATTCTGAAATTTCCCCCTTTCCCACTTCTTTTTTTCCCCATGAATTTATTGCAGGATCTCATACATAAAGAGCAAAAAGACGCCCTGAAGCATCAAGGAAGGGCGAAGCAAATTTTCAGCATTAGTTCAGGGAAGCTATGTTAAAAGTCCAACCTATATTCTACTTAAATTCTCTGTTCTTTTTTCGACAATATGCTTGCACTAGTGCAAGCTTATCATCCTGTATAACAATATAAGAAGAATGGTACTAGCAGAGCAGTACAGTAAGCGGTGTAAACAGATCGGTGCAAGCATGCACCTTGATAGAAGTAGCGTACAATTTGTTTTTTGAGCATATGTCATAAGAAGTGGCCATCATAGAATTTTACAAGCAACCTTTTTCACTTATTTGATAACGTACTTATGATATAATATTAACTAGGAGAAAATTATTTAAAGTACAAAGTGTTTTTAGTTAAGGATCATGATCATTTTTTTAATAAATGCTAAATTTTTTTTTAATTATAAAGGAATGCGGAAATGTTTAAACCATTGCTTGGATATGATTAATCTTTCCGCCATGATCCTAAACGTCCTTCACTTATGGTGATTACCTCACTTAGCCATTAAACACACCGCTGCAAGTACCAATCTCGCACGATTCTAAACATGCCGCGCATCTACAACTATTTTGGCGGTATGGATCAATGATAAGATAGAAGGGATGGTGGATGGTTGATACCTATCTATAAAGAGTTAATTTTTCCAGTATTGCATGCAAATTTTTTGATTGTTCATAACTGTAAAGCAGAGATCTTGCCTGTTAGATGTGAACTGTCGTCCTTCAGTGAGATAGATCAGACCGTTGAGTTTCACAATAGTCTTGCACTATTGCGAGACTCGGGCTTTCTCCCATTTCTGCAAAAATTTGATGGGCACAATAGTGAAGTGGCCCTACAGTTCGCACAGAGTTTTAAAAATGGCTGTGTAAAGATTGGGCCCTCGAGATTTAAAGTCACGAAAAAATTGATAGTAGTAGCGATGGGCTTAAAGAACACTAGTGTGCAGTACTTTAAAAACCAAAAGCTCGAGAGGAAGCACTGGCAGTGTTTCATTGTTTATAAATACATGAACGTAAACTGGAAGAAAGGAGTTCCGCACAACGCCCTGCTAGGAAAATGGCAGGACCTCACTTTTATTCTCCAGAAATTCGTGACTTGTGAAGGGAGGTACTCTCTCACCTTTGTGTATCATTTCAGGATGTTGAAACACTTTGAACCTGGCCGGCAGTCCGGTGGAGGATGGATTTCACTTAATTTTTGCTTATGAGTTTAGAAAATATGGCCAAGGGCATGCAGGGAGCGTAGGTGGACTAGGCCGATAAGAAATTGTATCATCACAGCCTGGTCAAAATCCTGGTCCAGAAATAATTGGAAATTAAGGGTATGACCTGGAAGGAGTTGCTGAAGCAGCTAGAAAAAAATACCTCTGCAGGAAAGAAAATAGAGACCCCCTCCAGCACGAGCAAGGGTCCAAGTGTAAAGAGAATTCCTTCTTGCACCAGTGCAAGAAGGAAACAAACCAGGAAATCAGTAGAAGAAAAGGGCCCACCTCCAAAGAAACAGAAAACAGCTGGTGCACCTGTAGAGGAAACTCTTCTGACGCCCCCAGCGCATGAAAAGACCCCTAACACTAGAAAATTTGGCGGAATTTCCGACGGCCAATTCGTCGTTATTCTGACACATAGTCGTCGCAAGAGTGACAGTTCGAGGATGGGAAAACCGTGGTTTACCATGCCGTCGCAATTTCGACGCACTTAAAACGTGTTGCATTACCAACACCTTTTCCGTCGCTTCCAAACATGCGTCACTCTTCCGACGTTTCCCAAACTGACATTGTAAAGTGTCGCCATTCCAACGAAATGTGTTCCGACGTTTTGAACGTCGCTCTTCTGACGTTTGTAAAGTGTCACCATTCTGACGAAATGTCGTCCGACTTTTTGAACGTCGATCTTCTGACATCTTCATACTGTCGCTCTTCCGACGTGTCTAAACTGTCACAATTCCAACGCCGTACAAAAGTGTCACAAGACCGACGTATTACAAAAGTGTCACAAGACCGACGCTTTCCACAAGCGTCGCAATACTGACGCCAGGAAGAACTGTCGCAATACCGACGCCAAGAAGAACTGTCACAAGACCGACGCATTGCAAAAGCGTCGTAATATCAATGGTTTCCAAATGCGTCACAATACCAACGCCAGGAAAAACTTTCGCAATATCGACGGACGTCACAAGATCGACGAAAATGGAAATCGTTCAAAAAGTCAGAAGAGTGACGCTTACAAGACGTCGGTATACTGACGGTGGTTTCAATTTAAAAAAAAAAAATGAAACTTTAAAACAGGACAGTAAATCTCCAATATTTTTTATCACAATAAGAAATCAATGATCAGTGATGACATCAAATTTTCCTCGTAGCGTGACGGGTCTAATAAATGTTATTGTAAAGGTTGCTGGCCAGTGACAACTGCAGCATTGAAGGAAATGCATTAAAGAAAATTAATGAGGCTGCGAACTCCAAGCCAACTGGCAACAACCTTGATAATTTTCCTTACCAACTTCCAAGTTGTGACTCGGGCTTCAGACTCCAAAGCTAAGAATTTTCTTTTCATCGTGTTGGAGAAGAGAACTGCAACCTGCAGCAAAAGAGCAATTCCTCAGTCTCACTACTCAGGACTCGGAGTCATTCCTTGCTAACACGGTATGTGGAAATTTTGATAAGATAACTTTCTTCACCCTCGTTTTACTAAATTTATTCTTTTGAAAAGGGCCTGGTTCCATTTCAGAAATTTTCAACTTTCGACTTCTAGAATTTGTACATATGATTTTTGGACTGAGGTTTTGTTATTAATGAGGAGATAGTGTCTTGGTTCTATCTATATAAAATAATTTCCTCTTTTTTTTCTTCATGTTCAGGGTTTTTGATTTTATCAAACCCTATCTCTCTTTTAAGCATGCCTGCAAATTAATATATTCCGAAAATGTACACAATTCCAGGCTTCATGTACAACATATTGTATCAACTATATTTTAACAAGTGAGCTACATGCCCATATAATGTTACAGATTACAGGGTTTCATTTGGAGAATAAATGATAATCCTGGCAGCACTAAATCCAAGTAATTCCCCTCATCCCTTAAAATACACCTCTA
Organism: Pinus albicaulis; assembly: GCA_034641835.2. Classification (NCBI taxonomy): domain Eukaryota; kingdom Viridiplantae; phylum Streptophyta; class Pinopsida; order Pinales; family Pinaceae; genus Pinus; species Pinus albicaulis. The sequence continues at coordinate 41,851 of JAXQQM020092341.1, read as the reverse complement.
TATATAACTAGAAATTTCAAATAGTTAGTAAAGGAAAAGTACAAAGATATAACAGATATGTGTTGAGCCAAAAACCTGTGCATTCACAACAAAACTGGGATGGATAAAACTTAAAAACAATTATGGAATTTGAAAAAAAATCGTCTTATGCATACAAAATGAAAGAAGCATTGGCATAATACCATGTTTACAAATTTAAGGACAGGCAGAGTGAGTCTCTGGGCAACACATTTTCATGTGGAGACCCTAGATCCTTGTACCCACAATATCTAGTGACTTATAAAATGATTGCCAAAAAAATGCCTTTGCTATGCATGTAAGAACACCACCTGTATAATGAGGGAGATGTAATATTGTCTGAGAAGCAGCTTTATACAGAGTGGTCCAAGATTGTGTATTTATGGAAGATACAACTGATTTTGGCATGAAACATGTATCCAAAATTTCAATGTGCGGCCTTATTTCAGAGCCCATTGATGATTTACTATGAAACCTAAACTTTCAAAACAAACACATTGAAATCACAGGATCTCCATCATGAATATCATAAATATTAACTGTCTTTTGGGCACTGGCAGTAGATACCATAAGAGGCCCACATGGCCTGTACCACCAATGTTGATTCTCTGGCACAACATTTGCAAAGCCAAAATTTCTCCCCAAGACATCCCTCTCTGCCAAAACTGGAGAGATGATACTGGACGTTGAAGTGAAGGCCTTTGATTCAGTATGGAATGCCATTTATTTCTTTATTATAAAATTCCCACGAACAGAAACCTAAGTCCAATGTACAACCTGCAGATGCTTCCACAACATATTTACCAGAGCAACCATCTGAACCAGCTGCTCTGATCAACCAGCAATCACCCCACATGTTTGGGGTAAGCCCATATGGAGCTTTATATTCAGCCTTCTCCTGGAGATTGGAAAAAAACAATACTGAGTATTACTCATACATCAGCTGCCCTTTATGTTAAGGGAAAATTTAAAGAGTGCATAAATATTCTTGAAATCCCAATCATAGTTTCTAGAAAATTTCAACAGTCTTTGAAATGAACTACAACCTATTTAAACTACATCAAATATTTAGGCAAATCATTTTTTTAAATAGAAATTGGTGAATTTTATTTCAAATATAGAAATTTAAACCATGAGAATAATCTAACCCCTAGGCATTTCCCTATTTCTAATAGAAAATCCCAAAATGTATAAATTATAACACCCATAAAACCCAAAATTAAGTACAATAATTAAAACCTCCACACCTCTAAATTTGCTATATCGTGAAAAGAGCAACATCCATCATCATGGGAAAGAAAAATCGATTCTCCTTCTGATACAAAGTAGCCTGCAGTAGATGTCTTATGGCTGAGTTGATTCAATCGATCACAGGAAACATCTTCAGTTTCTTCAATATTGCCAAAATGCTCTGGCTTGTTTTCCTAATCATCATCAAAGTCCATATTTTCATCACATTGAATTAGTTGGGGTTCATTACGATCAGGTCTAGTGCCTATTGCAGAGCTCCAGACATTCAATCCAATATTGGAACTACCATACCCGTTCCCATTAGAGATTGTAAATCCTGCTTCTGGCTTTAATTCGGTAAGTTCAAGAGCACTAGAACTGGATTTAGTTGATTTATACTTGGTATAGTTGTCCTCTAATTTGTATTCCGATACAACACTATACTCGTGCTTCAACGCAGACAGAAATTCTGCAGCAATGGGATCTTCATCTATGGGGCTTATGGATCTACCCTAAAAAATATCCTGAATATCTGATTCATTTTCATTCAACTGATCATGCAAATCCACCCTCGTCTTCAGCACAGCAAGCTGAACTGAAGGCCGATTTTTTAGCAATTTATGGTGGCGGTAAAGCCTGTCTTCAAGATCTTGACTATTTAAGTGTTTAATTGGTTTTTTCAGAGACCTGACCATAGAATCAAATGAATCCTGCGAAATAATAAACAATAGTAAGGCCATTATTTATTGGTTTGAAATAATAAACAACATGCAACAAACCCACATAATTAGTAAATTATTTAAAGACAATAATTCCTACATATTAAAATATAAAGTTATAACATACCAGCTCATACTCGAACATAACATATGTATCAATATTCTTCTTCTGTATCTTCTTGATCTTCATCCAACTGATCAACATCTATACCAACATCCGATTCAGAAATGGTGTTGAAATGATCGACCATGTCATCATCATCATCAATTATGTCATTTTCAATAATATCCTCATCGACATCATCATCAATAATTGTTGCCTCGTCTCCTATGCCTGGTTCATCTTCTAAGATATCTTCTTCGTCTGTCAATGCATATTCCTGCTCATTTGCCACTACATCATCTTCTTCTTGATCAATATCATCGTCTTCCTCTACAGTATACTCTACTGGCCTTCCTCTTGGATCATATCTAATAGCAAATGACCATTCGTTCTCACCTGGAACCTCTGAGTAAAAGACTTGTTCGCATTGGCTTGGAAAAACATAGCGATCTTTTCCTACTTCAAACTGCGATGTTTTAACCATTGGAAATCCATTTTCATGTTGAATAAGTGTTCTATCATCATCACGTACATTCATTCGTAGCCTATACCATTTGATGTCGAACAAAACTATTTTGAAGGAATTAAAGTCACACTCAACTATATCATCTAAGAACCCATAATATCTATTTTCATATTCTCGAGGATGTCTGTTACTCCTGGAGGAAACATTAGTGACCTGGAATACTGCAGTTATCCCACTATCAAAATTTTTCCTGTTATCATCCAAATGTTTAACGTGAAATTGACGACCATTGCACCACATAGCCTTGTGGTGTTTCAATTGCAATCTGCCAAACATGAAAAAGATGCATTCTCAATTAATAATTAAAAATCAAACTTCTTGTCACATTATAAATATAGTATAAAATAATTAATGAATAAAATAGGTGAATTAATTGCTTACCTTTCTATCTTTCAAACCATATGCTAAATCGATTTCCCTGTCCGTAACATTCCTATATCCACTACGATACGCTTCTCTAATCAATTCAGACAGTAGTTTCCATGATAAATTACCGTTGTTACGTGCTTACATGTTTCAATCCATTCACTCATCACTCAAGATTGTTTGCAATGTATAAAAGTAGTGCCTCATAATCTTGAGCACCTGAATAAAAAAACAATAATTCACCAATATTAATAAATATTACTTATAACCATGGTAAATTATATTAATTAATAAACTATGAAAGAATAAGACCTAAATGAATATAATTATCATATACATGATGTGAAAAAATGAAACATTATATGTATTATACATAATAAATCTTTTACCTCTCACTTTCTTCATTCTACCTTTTCCCAACAGGTGCTCCACTTCAAATTTTTTGATGGAGTTCACATCCCAAATGCAATCCACCACCTTCATGGCTGGCGCAGCTAATTTAGGAAGATAATGACTAATATACAACATGGATTGATATACCACATATCCCTCCACCATAGAACCCTCAGGTCGTGCTCTTTGTTTAACCAAAGCCTTCAAGGATTTCAGGTGCCTCTCAACCATCCACATTGACCTTGTGTGTACTGGTTCACACATTTCAATATCCTCAACTTGGTGTATCAAGTAGTGTTCTTGTGCATTGAAAAATTTTGGAGGTAGATACTTTTGCATTTCACACATTAGCCGAGGAATTTCTCTCTTCCAATACTTTATTTCATCTTGATGGATTTCTTTCAATGACAACCATCTGCAAATCATTACGCAAGGTTATTTCAATGAAACATAATATATATTTCATTATCAGTAAATTAATACATCATTTCATCAAGTACGAAAAGAAATTGTAGAAATTAGATTTTGCGTATAAATCAAAACTACTTACCTCATGTATTTACTAAGACCATATATAACTTGTTTGACATTGTTGTCGAAGTCGTTTAGGAGAGATACAGGTAGAACATACTATAACAATAAAAAATGAATCGTTATTGGTTTCCAAATTAAACAGAAAAAAGGAAAATTTAAAATATGTATTCAAGAAATAACGTACAAAAACGTATACCAAAAAAATTACCTTAACAAAGCTATGTCAATCATGTGTTTTCACCACACTAAAGTCACCTTTGTTCGTTAAGATATTATTTATGTTTGAAGCAAAACCTGTTGGAAATTTAATTCTTCTAACGACCTCTTTTACATCATTGCTTTTTTGTTCTGTTAATAACCATGGAATATTATTATAATTTCGACCTCCATTGTTATTTGATCTGTCGATCACACTTTTCATTGCATGATTCGATTTCTCAATGCCAACACAAATTTTGTCAATTTTATCTCTATCATGTGCACCATCTATGGTTCGCCATAACATTTCTGTCACATTCTTCTCGACATGCATTGTATCAAACAAATGAGCTATTTTTAGGTCCTCATAGTAGGACAACCTCGTGAATTGAGAAGGATAACATTTCATTCCAGGTGGAAGTACAATATTAGTACCTTCACGGCGACGATGACCTTGATATCAAAGAATAAAATAAATCAGAACAATATTAATTATAAAATACAATAAAATAAATTCATTAGTTAAAAAAAAAATTCCAAACATTACATAAACAAATAATATATATATATACACAAATTACGTACCAGCTGCTTGACGATTATTAATTCTGTTATATTCCAACATCCAAAACTGAGGTGTCATTCTTCGTGGTTTTAATCTAGTTTCTTCTTTATCATTGAAAAAATGTTTTTCAGTAGTATGATACTTATGGTTCCTAGAGAGGAAGTGCCTAAACTCATCAAACACCATCTTTCTTAAGTCTGGAGAATGACGATACTTCATCTTAAGGCCACAAACTGGACATGCAAATCTACCCTTTGTTTGAAGACCTGCAATAGATGGATCAATAACAATTAATATACTATGAGATCATTTTTAAAACATGCAATATGGTATATCTAATTTAGATAATTATGTATTATATTAAAGTGCAATGAAATATTACATACCACGAACATGTGTTAGTCTTGGGGCATCATGAATTGTCCATACAAGCATTCCACGACATTGAAATCTCTTCTGCTTGATTGGTTTAGTGATGTCATACATAGTGATGCCATGCCATAACTGTATTAGCTCATCGATAAGAGGCTCAATATATACATTCATCTCTTTGACCTGGTACTTACCTAATTGTTCAAAATTACGGTACATAATAATTACTCCCATGATATATGTATATATAAGTAAGTAAATAAATAAAATATATATTTATGAAAACAACGAGAGAAATGAAAATGTTATATTCAAAGAAATAATGTATCAAATACCTGGAATAATCATAGTCAACATTATGTGCTTCCTCTTTATTGACATCCAAGGAGGAATGTTATTGTTGATAACGAAAATAGGCTACACTGAGTAAGTAGATCTAAGCTCTCCGAATGGATTAACACCATCAGCTGCCAATCAAAGCCTGACATTACGAGGTTCATTTTTAAAATCTACATGTTTTTCCTCGATTTCTCTAAACGCAAAACCATCTATAGGCATTCGAAGAACACCATCTCCATTTCTATTCTTTGAATGGTAATCCATAAAATGTGCTATGCTGTTACACCTGAACATTCGCTGCAAACATGGAATTATGGGAATATGACGAAGAACCTTTTGAGGCACCTTTTTGGTTAGTTGATCTGTTCGATATCTACTGGTACCACATTTCTGACATTCTGTTTTCAACGCATGTTCTCCGTAATATATAATATGATCTTTAGGACATGCATCTATAGTGTTATATTCCATTCCAAAGTGTTTCATAATAGCACGCAGATCTCGATATGTTCGAGGTAAAGTATTTGGCGATGGTAACAAATATTCACCCAACAATCTACAACATAAACAAAAAGTAGTGTCTTGTAAAGATTATTAATCATATATATATATATATATATATATATCATTTTATTAAAACTGGAACTGGCGACCGGACTGATGGAGCTAATGAACCGGGTTTCGAACCAGAACCGGTCAACCGGTAGCGGTCAGATCTCAATGAACTGGTTTTTAAAAAAATACATTAAATAATTATTTTTTAATTTAAAAAAAAAGAAGAAGAAGCTATTTTTAAGATTTGCAACCATGATTCCAAGCCAATAGAGACAAAATATGAAAATTTTGCTCATTTATATACCATGCAAAGGTGAATATATCAAAATGGCACCAAATGCAATACATATCATCGAAAAATACATAAGCAAACTTGTTGAAGTAATGTATCAGGTTTCTCTTATATTATTCACTGTGTTTTATTGCTGAGTTAATATTATAATATACAATCTATCCCTGCTCATATATGTTGTCAATTCATTGTATCAACCTTAAAGACAATTCTGGGTTTAGTATATATATATATATATATATATATATATATATATATATATATATATATATATATATATATATATATATATATATATATATATATATATATATATATATATATATATATATATATATATATATATATATATATATATATATCAGACCAGCATTTTGAAGATCTTGTATTCTTCATTATCTATGTTTTCTTGGCAATAAATTTCTAGAAAAACATCTACAACACTTAGAGGTATTGAATTGGTTTATGAAACCCACTATTAGTGCTATTTGTAACAATTTGAGAGAGCATTACAACTTCAGCAGTTTGCTCACAATGTGTTTGACGAAATTTATCACTGAAAAGATTCATTAAAACCCAGAAAACTCAGTAGCCAGTTTAGTGCATTTCCAAGCGGGAATTTTCTAGTGGTCAATTTATTATTGCCAGTCACATTTTCATTAGGTTGTATGTTGTTGTCCCTTGAGTGGCATCGGACCATTTGCATCAGTCTTGATGCCATGATCAAATTGCTTGTATGCTGTGTGAAAGGTTTTGTATTTATGTTGCTGCTATGTGTGAGCAGAGAGAGAGGGTCTGATAGTTCCTAGCTGAGTGTGAAATAAGGTTGCTGCTGATTGTTTTGAGAACAGAAATTGTCATCAAGTACACTTGATGAGTTGCATACCCAGGATTTTTATCTTGCTTGACCTTGTATTTACACATTTATTACAACTAAAAAAAGGAAAATAATCAACATTTACATATATGTGATCATGTATACATATTGCATACCTTAGGACCAAGGTCATACAGGCATTAGAAAATGATATTCTGCCTTTAAGTTCACAACCTTGATATGTGAGAGAGAAGAGTTGCATTTGAGTGTTCAAAAAGTCGTTCACTTGACCTTTCAATCAGTGCATCATAATCACAGTCACTGTTATTCCACCATCATCATTTGACTCCACCATACAAGTCTTGGAGCATTTGATTTGTCCCATCATTAATGTGAAGCTGTCTCATTACTATCATCATGATCTACCTCCATGGGATCCTTCAAAATTACCTTCATCATTAAGCCTTGTGTTCTTCACCTTGCTGCAACATCATTTCCAATACTAATATTCTTTGCAATATTCTCTTGTCTTGCAGTGCAACATCATCTAATCTACTACTATTTAGCTGTGGAAGCTGGTTCATCATCTGCAAAAAGTTGGGGGGCAACTGTGCCTCTATGAAAATTACAAACATTAATAATTAAACATTAGTGCGCATATAAAAAATATTAAAATAGTATAAAATTTTATGATATAATCAAAATGAAGATAGATAATTAATTACCACGAGACGATAGTCATTCGATCCACCATAAATGTGCCCATATTTCCTACAATGCACTGTTGCTGTTGCTATTAAAACTCTAACATTATTTCTCATACAAAATTTTTTACAAGGGAAATAAACTCTGCCATCACCCCTTCCACCCTTTTGAATTTTTTTTCCAGCTCCAATGTATTCTTCCATTGATGCAAATTATCCTATAAAGAAAACAATAAATCTCTCTCAATGGTGTAGAAAATCCAAGACTTGTTGAACTCAATGGGAGCTCAAAATATAAGAAAAAAGAAAATAAAAGTGGGCATTTTACAAATTGTGAGCTTTTTACAAAATGTGGGCTTTTTACAAAATTGCAGGCTTTTTACAAATTGTGGGCTTTTTACAAATTGTTTATATTTTTAATAAAATGTGCGCTTTTTACAAAATTGTGGGCTTTTTACAAATTGTGGGCTTTTTACAAAATTGTGAGCATTTTACAAAATTGTGGGCTTTTTACAAATTGTGGGCTTTTTTTATTCTTAATGCATTTTCTATAGAATAATAAATAGATTTGTCCAAAATTTGAGATGCAAACTGTAGTATCTACTACGTTTGGAAAATTGGAGGTTTATAAAAGATAAACTGCGAACATAATTGTACCACTATGATAAGAAGCTGTCGGAAGCATTCCTTCTGCTTCACAAACGTGGAACTACCTTAAGAATGCTTATGGTTGATATAAATATTAGAGCATGGCAGTTAAATGTAGTAGTTATGCTAAAATGTTTGAATAACGACTTGAGAGTGCTCTTCGGATCTTTTGTACGAATGCAAAATTAAAGTTGTACATGCAAAGATAAATGGCCAAAAATAGTCAATTTTGATGTCATTGAAGTTATGTCTTTCTCGGTAGAAAAGGCGGGATAGGATGGAAAATATGAGAGAACTAAGTTCCAAGAGGACCCCTTTAAAAAGCCAAGACGACATAGTTACGCCTTGAACCAGAACAAAAACAAAGCTGCCCAAAAAATTGTTTGAGAGCACCCATTGAAGCTCCTATATATAGCAGAGTCAACATTTTCCTATTGAAGAAGTTTGTATAGTCAAAGCCACAGCAAGATTAGATAGCCACGATCCTAAATGAGAAACAGAGCCAAAGATAAGACAGATCCATGTTTAGCAGAACAAGGCAGCCATAGCAAAGGATTTGACCATAGAACCAGATCATGAGAGATAGCAAGATTCTTGCTTCCATTGTGGAAATGTAGAAACTGTACAAGGGCTTTGCTTCCAGCGGATTTCATTGTGACATTAATTTTTATGGTGTTGTAAGCTCTCATTAGTAGTATCTTAAAGCCATTCTGGAATTCTTTTAACAACTTTGGAGAGGGTTTACGTAGTTATAAATCCTCATGTTCAAATTCCATTGTGGATTGGTTGTGTTTGATATTATGTTTTTACTATCACTTTGATTGAATTTTCGCACGGAGAAAATTATCGGTCTAAAGCAGAGAAATTTGTGCTGTTTCTTTTGCCTCTATTGTAAATGTTCGCTCCAACTCTATCATTGTAACAGTCTTGGGAATGGAAACAGAGACTTGGGTTTTTGGAATCAAACTTCGGGTTAATATGCTCATCTGAAGAATGGCACGGTGAGCCTTAGCATGGAGTTGGGAGTACCAATTTGAAGTGCAGGTAGGGCATTGTACAATAGACCAGTTAGATTTCTAGACCCTAACACAAAAGTTTCTTCTTCTTTCAAAACGTGTTTCTCATTTTTTGTAACCAAAGTGGGTCCTGTTCTTGTTTCAATTGGGGATGGATCAGCATTTGTTATTGCTCCAGATGATCACACTCTGGGTATCCCTGGAGGCTATTTGGGGGTGATGATTCCAATAGGTCTCAATGAACTGTTTCCCTCGCCAGGGAATACTATTGCAGTGGAATTTGATACTATTTTGGATGTTGAATTCCACGATCCTAATGGAAACCAATTCCTTCAGCTCCAGTACCTGTTCACAAAGTAGGGTGCCATATTCATTCATGCGTGCAGAGAGGGTGAATTGCAGGCATTGCAACAAGAGGTGTTGTTGTTGTTGCATTGGCCACTAGATTGTTTGTATGGTTCTGTTACAAGCGTAGATTATTGAAAAGGACAGACAAATTTAGTTCAGATATTGTGAAATTGCCTTGGAAATTTACCTACAAAGAGCTCAACAATGCTACGAAAGACTTTTTTGAATGTGATTGATAATCGATAATTGAAAGCAAGGGTAATCCCCTTGTGAAACCCAAATTTCTGAGCATTTTCTAAAACCTGATGACAGAGTCATTGTAATGAACAAGTGCTGAGTCCATATTCGTCCGAATCTACAGCTTGTTGAGAGATCTATATGTTGGGAAAATCTTTGAGAGGGGGGGGTGAATCAGTGTTTACTGCATATTCAAAACTTTTACTTTTTCTTGCTTCTAAAACCCATACGCTACTTTCCTGAAGCAGACTCGCGTATATACGCGGATGCCCTTTATGAAACTCGCGTATACACAGATATCTAATTATGTTATTAGATCTTCACTTAAATCATTCCATCATTCATTCATCAGATATTTAATAAACAGTAAACATGAACAGTAAGAGCAGAGTAAGCCATCACACAAAGCATCACACATGAACACCAGGATTTTTAGGTGGAAACCCAAGTCGGGAGAAAACCACCGCTGCCGTTGCTCAGCCTTCAATATTTTATTATAGAGAAAACATCTTACAACATATGTCTTTGAGCGCGGACTTGACCGACACGGGGGCACCCTGGCGGCTGGTTGCAACCTCTCTGAAGGAGAACCAACCCCACGGCCTGGTTTACCGGCCTCTCCTGGAAGGGAGCTACGACCCCGATCTCATTTACCGGCCTCACCCTGGAAGGAGGCTACGACCCCCCCGGCCCGAAGGCTGTTCCTTCGACACCTCTTTGGACCACATTTCATCAATTTCTGCTGGATCAACAACCAAATAGAACAACACTTGCGAGCCACATTTCATCATGTTCCACCTACTGGACCTTTTCCATGCTGCTTTAAACACATCACCAACGAGATACATATGACACAGATCGAGATAGCGAAACACGGCGGAACGGATCGGATGTTTGCTGCACCCCTTGCTTGGTGACTGGTTACATACGCGCCCTTTCTTGATGTAATGTATACGCGCCCGAAATCCACAACCCGATATAGGTGTATATTTTATTGCGCATACGCGCTTTCTCTTCGCTGAAGCCGCGTATATACGCGCTTCCTCCGCGGCGAAGTAGCATATAGATCTTCAACCATTACATAGCAGCATACTTCATCAGATTAGATATTCAGTTCAGATCTACCCTTTTACTTCAGACAGATGTTCGCCTAGATGTTCGCCTCATCACAGATCTAGGCCTTCCATAAGCAGATCTAGTAGATACAAGTGCATTTCAGATCTAGATCCCCTTCTTCATCATTGGTGCATCATACATTCAGATTTATCTTCAAGTGTAACCCTTTCCATTCAGATCTACTTCAGAGAGAAGTATTCATTCAAGCTCAGACATCTTGCACCCACACCCATGATTTGCACAATGAATTTCTTCTCCTTATATAGGTTTATCCTTTTCAATACCATGAGCCCCTTTTTCAATACCATGGGCCAAAACAATACCATGAGCCCAAAACTACCTGGACGGGGTCAATTAGGCGGATCATTGCCCAATACAATGGGTCAATACCATGGTGGTTACCCCTGGTTTTGCACTTTTTGAGCGCTTTTGCCCATACGCGACTTGGAACGTTCCTTTCCGCGTGCATACGCGACTTCCCCTAGGCAAATCCGCGTATACAAAGAGACATACTCTTTTCATCATATTTTGAGCACATTATGAATTCCTTTCTTCATTGCCTTTTGTACATACTGTAGATACATCATATTTTCTTCATCAGGAACATATTCTCTCAAGCACAACTTCATCAAGTAAGTTGTCATCATCTTCATCAAGTGGGTTGCCTTTCAGGGACAACACTTAGCATCATATTGTCAACAAACATCATATCACATCAGATTTACATCATTTACTAAGTCCATCAAGTCAAGCATAACTTCATCAGGTGGATTGCCATCAAGGACAACACATGTCAACAATCGCATGTCTTCATCTTCATTTAGTGGGTTGCCATCAAGGACAACACTCTGCATCATATTTCCAACAATCTCCCCCTTTGGACTTGATGGCAACCACGATGGTGTTTGGTTACCACAGCAGATAGATACTATGTCACTCTCCCAAATATGTCACATCATTATCTTCTCTTTATTTAAACACCATGTCACTCTCCGCCTTTGACATCAAGGGCAAAGGGCGGATCAAAAACCAACATTCTCCCCCTTTTCTTCTCATGTGGAAGAAACATTCTGCAGATCTGATATGGGCTGAAGTGGCCAAGCTCCCCCTGAGTTCAAACATATTTTTCAATAAAGTACATGACTCTTCCTATCACCAAAGACTCATACTTACATCAAATATCCAACCAAGTGGATTTACATATTTCAATTCAGCTACCCAACCAAGTGGGTTTACAAAAATTGACTCAGCTACCCAACCAAGTGGGTTTACAAATTTGACAAGTTCATACATGACTGAATATTACAGATTTTACATCAAGGGTCTCAACATGACCTTTTCATCAAAAATAAAAATATGACTTTTCATGACCAATACCAAGAAGACCTCAAGAGAGATCATATAACAGAACCATCATAATGCCAACAATGCATTATACTCAGCAACGCTAATGCTCCCCCTGAATCTGTGCATCCATGCATCCTTTTCATATGACTAAGGCTCCCCCTTAGTTTTTGCATCCAAAAATTGTCAGCAACCAAACATACGCGGTTTTCTGTGCAGGAACTAGCGTATATACGCGACTGTGTTTCAGGAAACCCGCGTATCCCAATGCCATCTTCTAAATTAATGTAGATTTGTTCTTTTGACAGACTGAGACAACTTCAGCTTCAGTTTGTGAAAATCAAATGCTTCCTTGGAACAAGTGAGGGCAGACAGATAGGACAAAGTAGTTGTGTCTTCAAGTGTCATCCAATGGTTGTAGCATCAGCACAATAGTAATCAAGCCTTCAGATTCTTTGCATCATCAATACAATTTTTCCAAGAGGGATTCTCATATCAGAACAATACCTTCACATAGGTGTCAAGCAATCATCCAAGTGGTCCAACATCACCATGATCTTCAAGATTTAACATGAAAGATCTCTCAACCATAGTAACAAACTCTGCATGATTTATTTCTGAATCAAATGACATCCAACTCATCCATGTGTGAGTACAAAAGATACTTATCACCAACCAGGGCTCAAAAACTCATCATAATAAACCATGTACCAAGTCATCATCATTTAAGCATGAGTATCACAAAAACCAAAGAATAAGCAGTCATATTGCCAACAATGCAATCATTAGTATTCAACTTGATGCTCCCCCTAAATCAGTGCTCTTCCTTAGCTTGTGCAATCTGAAAACACCTTCAACAGCAAGTCATCAGCAACAATCTCTGCATGATCTGTCCTCATCTCTGAATTATAAGACTTTCATTTCAACAACAAATGCTCTTCATCATAAAGCAACCAGGCTTCATCCATAATCTTCAACACAAGAACCCATGTATCATTCCATTATCATGAGTATAACCAGAATGATGCTAATAGTGCAATCATCAGCAGTCAGACTGATGCTCCCCCTGGACCTCTGCTCCAGATCTTCAGCTATTAGATAAATTCTCTTATCATCAATGCATACGCGACTGTTTCTGAAGAAACTCGCGTGTATACGCGACTTTTGTTGATATAACCCGCGTATGGAAAGTGAAGCATAGAAAATTTTCATCTTCCTTCATTTCCTCCTGAGTTTGTACCTCCTGTACCTGTCCTTTCCACATCAGATGCGCTGTCAGAAGTAAACATAACCAGAATATTCAAATCAACCATGAGAGACATCATACATTTCTCCCCCTGTGACGATACATTACTAAATCTCATAATGTATCCCACAACATTCCTGCAGTCAATCAGAGAAGTCAGCTTCAGAAGCGGATGACTGCAGTAGGGTCAGAATTCCCTACGTTTCTGATCGGTCCTTGAATTGAGTGTTTTCTTCAAGAAAATCATTGTCTTCTAGAGCATCCACAAAATTATCCTTTTCTTCTCTAGATTGATTCTTATTCCATCCCTCCATCTTTTTCCAGACTTGTTTAAACTTTCTATTTGTGTGCAGGAAGTTATCCAATTTCTCATATCTGTTCAACCTGCATTCCTTTTCTACATGTCCATACTTGTTGCAAGAATAACATCTCATGTGTCCGGAGAAATAAGCATAAGAATCATGATGAGTATTTCTAATCTTACTCCTTTTACAATCAGCTTCTTTATGTCCATACTTGTTACATGAGAAACAATATCCCTTGAAGCTACCAGTGTACCTGTTTGTTTGTGGCTGAATTGTCCTGCTTCTGCAATTTGCTGCAACATGCCCATAGTTATGACATTTAAAACATTCAACGTTCTTGAATGAATTCCTTTGAGAATTCATGATTGTTGGTTGATCTTTTGTTTCTTTCAACACTTCGGGTTTTGCATTGACTTCCTTTGAATTTTTAGCACTTCCTTGTGAGCTAGATTCTCCTTTAACAGTTTCATGAAAACCAAGACCAAGTTTGATAGAAGGAGACCTTTGACTACTAAGAATATTATCCAAGATATTAGTGCTATCTTGAAACCTCAAAAGTTTAACCTTTTCTTCTAATTTAACTTTGAGAATGTTTACCTCAACCTCCAAGGCTTGGCACTGCTTTGTCATGCTTTCTTCTTTCCTTCTTCCATCTTCTACTTGATCCTTCAGATTTAGAATCTCTTCTTTCAACCAGTTTTCGTTTTCTTCACATGTTTGTTCCAGCTCTTCATTCTTCTTGTTTGAATTTTCCAGAACCCTTTTGAGAGAGATGATTTCTGCTTCAAAGCCTTCATTCTTCTTATTTGATTTATCCAGGTCTTCTTTGAGGGAAATGATTTCTGCTTCAAGTCCTTCCTTTTCAAATGATTGTAGAGGTTCCTCATTTTCCTTACTTGATGCTTCTAGATCTGCTTGTAGAGAGATGATTGCAGCTTCAAGTCCTTCATTCTTCTTGCTTGATTTTTCAAGATCTGCTTCTAGTTCTTTAATTCGATTGGATGCATAAGTATGAAACCTTTGATACTTGTCCACCTATCCATTCAACATTTCTATTTGATCTTTCATTTGAGAGGTCATCTCTTTGTAGATAGTTTCTTGTTTATTAGTTGAACTTTGTAGTTCTTCAACTTTAGTCTTGAGAGCTTCTTGTAGATCCACAACTTTACTTTCGCTATCTTCACTATTGTCTGCACAAAGAAGAGTATTACAAGTGGCCTTCTTCTTTTCCTTCTTTGCCATGAGTATTTGTAGAGCTTCGTCAGAAACTTCTGGATCCATATTGTCACTTTCACTATCATAATCATTGCACATGCAGTTAAGTGAGAGACAAGAACAACGATTAATACCTGGTTCATCTTCTTCAATTTTTGCTATACATGATTTCTGAGGTATCTTCTTGTTTCGAGTAGCCTTCTTCTTTTGCTTCTTAGCCATGAGCACTTTTAGATCTTGGTCAGAATCTTCTTCATCTTCACTGGATACTTCATCATCATCTTCTTTTGCATAATAACTCTTTCTCTTTTCAAATTGTTTCCCTTGACCATGTTTTTCTCTATAAGGACATTTAGCAGCATAGTGACCAACCTTTCCACACTCAAAACATTTGAAGGGAAGCTTACCTTTGAACCTTCCAGTACCTAGTTGGAGCTTTCTCACGAAATTTGCTTCTTCTTCATCGGATATATAGTTGGATTCTTTGACAACTTCCTTTTCTTTTCCTCTTGTAGATGCCTTAAAAGCAACTTCTCTTATTTGAGAAGGACCTCCTTGTCTCATTTCAAAAGCAGTCAGAGTACCATGTAATTGAACAATAGTAAGCGATTGCAGATCTTGCCTTTCTTCAATAGCTGAAACTTTAGAGTCAAATTTTGAAGTCAAAGATCTAAAGACCTTTTCTACCAGAGTAGTATCAGCCATGGTTTCACCCAAATTTCTCATCCGATTTACAATATCATCTAGACGAAGAAAGAAACTGGCAACACTTTCATCAGTATGCATCTTCAAATTTTCATATTCAATTCTAAGAGTTTGGAGTTTTGCACTTTTTACCTTTGTGTCTCCTTCATAGCTTAGAATGATTTTGTCCCATATTTCTTTTGCTGAATGTAGCTGCATCACTTTAGCAAATTCTGATTGAGACATGCTTCCCAATAAGACATTCACTGCTTTGGCATTGATTTCATACTTCTTTCTTTCAGCTGCATCAGTAGGAATATTTGCCGGGTATTGATAACCTTCTTGCACGATTGCACATACATCTGCACCAAGACTTTGCAGATATGCTTTTGTTCGTACCTTCCAGAAAATCAGATTGCTTCCATTGAATAGAGGTGGCTTTATAGACATCACTCCTTCTTGACTTCCCATTGCGACGGATCTCCTTCAAGCGATCAAGCTTCTGCAGAAGGACCTCCCTCTGATACCAATTGTTGGGAAAAATACTGAGAGGGGGGGGTGAATCAGTATTTAGGGCAAACTGAAACTTTTTACTTTTTCATGCTCTAAAACCCATACGCTACTTTGCTGAAGCCAACTAGCGTATACACGCGGATATCCTTCATAAAAATCGCGTATACATAGAGATCTAATTATGCTATTAGTTCTTCACTTATATCATTCCATCATTCATTCATTAGATGTTCCATAAACAGTAAACATGTGCAGTAAGAACAGAATAAACCATCACACAAAGCATCACACATGAACACCAGGATTTTTAGGTGGAAACCCAAGTCGGGAGAAAACCACCGCTGCAGTTGCTCAGCCTTCAACATTTTATTATAGAGAAAACATCTTACAACATATGTGCTGGCGCAGACTTGACCAGCATGCAGGCACCCACCTGCGCTCGTTTACCAGCCTCTCCTGGAAGGGAGCTCCAACCCCCTGACTCGTTTACCAGCCTCTCCTGGAAGGGAGCTACGACCCCCCGATCTCGTTTACTAGCCTCACCTGGAAGGGAGCTACGACCCCCCGATCTCGTTTACCAGCCTCACCTGGAAGGGAGCTACGACCCCCTGACTGAAGGCTACAACCCTCAGCACCTCTATGGACCACGTTTCATCAATTTTCACACTGGATCCAACAACTTCAATAGAGCACAACTTGTAGGCCACGTTTCATCATATTTTCAGACTGGACCCACTCCATACATTTAAGCACAGTCAACCATGAAACAGATACATATAACTCACTGACAGATATCAGTAAACCAGCAGAACAGATCAGACATTTCTTACCACAGACTTCAGCAAACCCTAGTTTGCATACGCGCTTTCACTTCACTGATGTCGCGTATATACGCGCTTCCATTCACACAAACCAGCGTATACTTCTGTACATATTACAAAACCAATTTAATTGCGCATACGCGCTTTTCTTTCAGCGAAGCCGCGTATATACGCTCTTCCTCTTCGGCGAACTAGCGTATAGTTCTTCAGAGATTTTAGGTCATTGTATTTCTTCAGAACAGATACTTCACACAGATTTAACCCTTCACTTCAGACAGATGTTCGCCTCTTCTTGGATCTAATCATTCCATAAACAGATCTAGCAAATACAAGCACATTTCAGATCTAGATCCCCTTCTTCATCATTGGTGCATCATACATTCAGATTTATCATTCAAGTGTAACCCTTTCCATTCAGATATACTTTAGAGAGAAGTATTCATTCAAGCTCAGACATCTTGCACCCACACTCATGATTTGCACAATGAATTTCTTCTCCTTATATAGGTTTATCCTTTTTCAATACCACGAGCCAAAACAATACCATGAGCCTTCAATACCACGAGCCCAACAATACCATGAGCCTTCAATACCATGAGCCTAACAATACCATGAGCCAAAACAATACATTATGAGCGCTTTTGCCCATACGCGACTTGGAACGTTGTTTCCCACGTGCATACGTGACTTCCCTTAGACATATCCGCGTATGCCTTGAGACATACTCTTTTTACTATAGATTTAGCACATACTGAATTTCTTTCTTCATTCCCTTCTGTACTCACTGTAGATACATCAGATTTACTTCACCAAGAACATATTCTATCAAGCATAACTTCAACAAGTAAGTTGCCATCATCTTCATCAAGTGAGTTGTCATTCAAGGACAACACTCAGCAAAACATCATATCACATCAGATTTACATCATTTACCAAGTCCATCAGGTCAAGAATAACTTCATCAGGTGGTTTTCCATCAAGGACAACACATGTCAACAGTCGCATGTCTTCATCTTCATTCAAGCACAAGAGTTATGACAACACTGTATCATATGTCCAACAAACAAATGTCAGGAAGAATTGAAAAATATGAAAGAGAAGAGCCAAAGGCTAAGAAAGCAGAAGAGCATGGTGGAAAAACCTTTTAGCAGAAGAAAGACGGGAGAAGAAGGTTGCAACATGATGACGAATGCTAGGAAATATAAGGTTTATTGGTGAGATTTATAAAGAAAGTATATTGACCGAAAGAATTATGCATGCATGCATCAAGAAATTAATTGGTGAATTTCAGCATCCAGAGGAGGAAAATGTTGAAGCTTTGTGCAAACTAATGAGCACTATTGGTCATATGATTGACCAGTCAAAGGCCAAGGAATGTATTGATGCTTACTTTGATAGGATGACAAAAATGTCCAATAACCAAGGTCTTCCCTCTAGGCTGAGGTTCATGTTGAAGGGTTTGATTGATTCAAGGAGGAATGGATGGCAACAAAGGAAAAAAGTTGAGGGCCCCAAGGTAATAGAGGAAGTGCATCGGGATGTGGTGCAAGAACTACATGGACAGGGAGGTCAATCTTGAGGTACCAATATGGGATATTCAGGTCTGAGACTTGTGACACCACTTGATCATGGTGTAAGAGGACTTGCGATGCCACCTTACATGGCAGGTGCACAGATGGGTTCACTTTCACATATGGGTGGGATTAAAGGGCCACAACCCCATATGGGACCACATGATCGTGGATTCACCAGTCAAGATGCTCAGATTGTGGATAGGGCTCAATTTGAAAATCACTCTATGCTAAGCCCTTCAACACATAGAGCTTCTGATGATGGCCACTTGACTCTTGGTCCTAAGGGAGGTCTTGGCAAAGGAATAAGAGGGATGGCTCAACCTTTGCCATATGCTAAGAGTGCTCTATCAGATATTCCACCATTCACATCCTGAGTAATAGACGAACAGGTGCAGGTTCGATTTTAGGTTGCAGTTCTGACCGGATGCCAGTTGGTATGAGGGATGAAATTTTGACAAGGACTTATGCTGCAGAAAAGCCTTTATTTGCAAAATCATGTGTCCAGGAACGAAATGTTTTGGATAATGACATAAGAGAGCTTAAGAATTCATACTCATCATGTGACAGAGGTGGGAAGACTGCAAATGTTGAATTTTAACTGTAAGAACATTCTTCTCAAAGAACTTTGATTTCACAGCTCATTGAGGTTCAACTTAGGAAAAAGGTTGAAATAGAAATCAAAAAATATTACAGGTGCATTCCTTTACAAATATTCCATGCATTTTCATTATGTCTTTTAGAGAAGTCGACAAGTTTCCCTGACTTTTTCTTAATTTTGCATGACATACCATCCAATGTGAGAGATTTGAAGCAGGTAACTTTTTGTGTAGACGACATTAAAGCACCATTGTTCCATTCAACTATGGTTTCACTTTGGATATTAGATTATTTTTTCAGGAAAGATGTTGAAATTGATATTTTTGGGAATCTACTTACACATTTATGCAAGTCTGAGCCTTTCTTGCTAAATCAAGGACAACTTATTGAAGGGTAATGTGAAATTTTGTGTTTGTTCTTATTCAAGCTTGAATTTATTTAAGGACTGCTACAGTCTATGGTCATTTGCGATTATGAATTATAACTATATATAATTTTGATGTTTCTAGGTTGGACACTGTAATATTTTCATTGGAGGATGCTATTGTTGATGTGCCCAAGGCACTTGAGTTCCTTGGTTATGTAGGGTCAAAATCCACTAAGTTGATTCCATGTCATTAGAACATTTTTGCATCCTTCTTGGGAAACAAATCCATTACGGAATAGGAGTTGCCCAAGAAGGAGTTTATAACTTGAAACCAAAAAATTACAAGCAATGTTAGTTTGTCTTTCCAAGGTATATTGGATTTATTTAGGGCTACTCATCCATATAGGGTTCAATGTGCAATTAGTTAACTAGATAATGAATTGTCTTTACTCAATATATGTGCAATTCTAATTAATGGCTTAGCCTATTCTTCTATCATGCCTACAAGAGACCATGGGTAGGTATGACTAATGTCTCCTCTGCCATTTTTTACTGTAGAGTAGGTGGTCTCAATAGAGTTATAACAGAGTAAAAAAGAACTATAAGCTTGACAACTATACAAATAGGATTTTCCTTAAACTTGGCATATTTACTCTTTGTTGATTATGTTTTTCTTTTGGGTGATATGACCAAGGTAGATGCAATTATGTTGAAGGACCCCACCCTTGAAGAACTGAAATTCCTACCTTAAAAAATACCAACAACTGAGGAGCTACAAGAATCAACACCATCTTTGATTTGAACCTAAATAGTCTTATTATCTCCGAGTATTCCCCTAATCACAATGACCAGTAGATTCTCCTCATGGATTATTTCTCTCATTATATTTATTAATAAAATCCACAAAATGTATCCTTACATTTGAATCTTGGGAAAAAAACATATAATTGTTATAATTTAAATTATCCATATCTCTTGGAGCCCAAAAATCTATTTGATTTGGATAAGCTTTATTTATAACCTCAAAAGCAACCCTATTATAAGATGAAGGAACATTATGTCCTCTTGAGTCTTGACAAAGTATGATGGAATGAAATTGGGTGAAGACTAGATCTAGGTTTATCATGTCAGAACCTAGGTTCATTGAGATGACGACCTTGGTTTGAAGATATCCACCATAAAAACTAAGACCACCCATACTTATCGTTGCCATCTCTCTTTCATCATCAAGATTAACATACTAAGGACCTATAACCCGTGGAGGCCCATGGTAGTCATTGCAATGTAATTTATTAGAATACATGCCATTTCTTATTATGAGATTTACCACATCTGAAAATGACATCATTCACATCATTTTGAAGAAGTCTACAAATTAGGTCAACATAATTTTTTACACATTTACAACCTCCCTCACATTTGTTGGTTCTTGAAGCTCGAGCACTTTCATAAAAAAAATAGGCAAAGTCAAACAACAAAAATGGTCCACTTTATTTTCATTTTCTAATATTATAATGAAGTTTTATTAGAGACATTGTTTGTTTGTTTGTTTGTTTGTTTTGGTTAGAAAAGGGTTTGCTCTTGGTTTTATGCGACTTTCAATTTATCATATGTAGCATGTTGAGAAATGGGAAAGAATAATGTGTGACATTTAGCTTGCAGAAATTGATGTTGAATGAAAGGATACACGTTTTAACCAAGCTACAATTCACTTTGGTAAAGGCGGAGGAACATCTTAAAAAACTGCTTAAGAACACACCATATTCAAAGTTTGACCATAAGTAATATATGCATTTTTCTTTTGTAGATATGTTATTTTTTCTACCCAATATATCACAACAAGAAAAATATTGATATTGTAGAAATTGTTTGAGGGCCTCATTGAGGTCGATTTTTCTGATGTCCTATTTGATTGATACTTTTTCATATGTCAGGAAGGCTTTAAATATGAACTAATATGTTCATGAAACAAATCAGATTCAAATTTTATAGATATAAAGATAAAAACAAATGTTAATGTCTTTGTTTGATTGTCACTTGACTCTGCTATGGGCATGTTACAAGAAATGTGATTGGAAAAAGGATGGGGAGACGATGCATATCACGTCTTGGATATGGTTCATTCGCTTAGAGATCGCTTAAACACCCAAGCCATCGACTTTGGAAATGTTTCTAGTAGGAATTCCTATGGTTTTTAATGTTGTGATTATTTCACCTCATGGTTATTTTGGGCAAGAAAATGTTTTAGGAATGCCAGACATGACATCAGTGGATAGGTAAATTTTTTTTTTATAATTGCAATTCCCATTCCATGATATCCTCTCTTTATTGTTTGATTGTATTTTGGACGTTTCTTTTGATTTTGTTTTGTCTTTTATCTATGAAATTGAAAATACTTAGTACCATGTCCATTTAAACAACAACCAAAGCTTGAAGATGAAATTATTATTACACTATGATTGGAATCCTTATAGCTATTTTGTGTTAAAATATTTTCATGACTATCAGAAAAAGTTACTTTCATGTTGTTATTCGAGTACATGTTGTTTATATACTTGACTAAGTTCATGCATTAGAAAATGAAATGTTGTTGTGAATAAAATGACAAGGATTAAACATCACACCCAAGATTATTTGTTTTCACAAGTTATCTATAGCTTGAGATTTTTAGCATATAACTTAGTTGACATGATTGTTCCTAAGCTTTCTTTGAAAGTTGAATACTAATTCACTAAGGTGTTCTTTTCTATATATAGTGATATTTTATTTGCTTTGTTTATACAGGTTATCTGGCCACATTATAGTGGCAATTATCACCCCAATGAAGAAAATTTGTTCAAGTTTCTTACTTGTATGGGGAAAAATGGCTTTGACATTGCTGATGTTGAGGTATATGTTGTATAAACTATTTATAGTCCAATTTAGTTTATATTCTAGTGTTCATTGTTTTTCATGTTTTACACTCTGCATTTTATCTTCTTTTTCTTTCAGAAAATGAACTCAGTATTGATGGTAAGAAGCATGAATTGAAAATAGAGGGGAGCAATAACATTGGAGCGACAAATGCAAAAAGAGAGAGAGAGGAGAACTGGTGCAGTGATATTGTTAGAGCCAATATTCCGCATAAGACACATATAAAGGCTGATGGTCAAGTCTTCAGAGTTGGTGAATTCACCTGCAATGCCTTGAAAACACAACGATAATGTTTTGAAGTGATGAAACACCATTTCATGTGTAAATTGTAGTCCATCCAATATTAAGTTGGAAAATCATATTGTAATACTTTAACATTTCATATAATATAATTTATGTGGTTGAAATTATTTATAGTTGCACTTGATATTGTTTCGTATTGTAATTAAAATATGTGATTTTGTGTTTTCATATTAGATGAATATGCACATTATATGACATTTTTTAAATCATACAAATTAATTTATGTTGTGATTAATAATGAACACAAAATGAATTTAAAACTACTAAATTAATGGTTTATATTGATTAATGATGAACATAAATAAAATGAATATATGATTAAATTAGTCATTTATAATGATTATTAATGAAAGTAAATGAAATGAATATAAACTATTAAATTAGTCATTTATATAATGAATAAATGACTACTGCAAATGATAAATTTGTGACTACAAATGACGACTAAATTTTGCATATATATGACTATTAGTAGCTAATTTACAATGTCTTATAACACGACTAAAATTTAGTCACATTTCTTCGGTCATTAATTGGTTTCAAACGATGACTAAAATTTCCATATGTATGACTATTAGTAGCTAATTTACAGTATCTTATAACACGACCAACATTTTGGTCATATTAATTGGTTTTCTCAGGTGATCATATAGTAATATATTTTGTTGTATATTTGGTCATTATTTGCGACAATTAATGACCAAATCAAAGGTTAAATCAATGATTAAATCAATGACCAAATCAATTACTAAATTAATGACCAAATCAGTTACCAAATTAATGACCAAATCAATGACTAAATTAATGATCAAATCAATTACTAAATCAGTGACTAAATTAATGACCAAATATACAACTAGACAACAAAATTGAGATAACCAATTAATGACTAAGCTAAAAACGACCAAAAGTTGGTCGCGTTATAAGATACTGTAAATTAGCTACTATTAGTCACCAACCAAAAAATAGTCGTTTATATGCAAATTTTAGTCATTTTTTTAGTAACTAATTAGCCATTTTGTACTAGTGAGTAGTTGATTCTCATGATGAATGGAGAGAATAAATGCAATAGGAGTATTATTCTCTCATCAAGAGTGGGACATGGAATTCGATGGACCCTCCATTTGGAACCAAACCAATTGACTACAAGTGGTTCTTCAAAATATGATATAAATCATAGGGATCACTTGGAAAACGAAAATCATAGCTCACGAAAAAATAATTTTCATATAATGAAGGCCTTTATTATGAGGAGACTCCCCCCCCACAAAAAAATGGGCCACCATCCATATTCTATTTTCCTTTGAGGCACATAATGGATTAAAAATTCATCAAATAGACGCAAAGCCTACTTTCTTGAATTTGTACTTGAACGATAATGTATTCATGTATTATCCTAAAGGTTTTATCATGAAGGTCATAAAATAATTATATGGAGTGAAACAAGTACCATAAGACTAGTGTGCAAAGGTAATTGAACATATTCTGAATTTAAATTTCAAGAACTTTAACCCTGATGATGAAACTTTGTTTGTCAAGAAAGTTGGAAAAATTGGTGCATATCTTGTAGTATATGTGGAAGATCTATTAATAAAAAGGAATAATGAATACTATATTGCATCTGTAAAGAAAGAGTTGAAGAAAATATTTGATATGATTGATTTGAGACATATCTATGAAATTTCCTTAAATTGCAGCATTTAGAAATTTATTCTGCTAACTAATTGATTTTGTAGTTTATTTGTTATGGAAAATATCGATTAAATCTCACTACAATTCTTCACAACAAAAATTACACTATAGATAATAAATTGGAACTGAGAAAATAGATGCACACACACACACTCACACAATAAAAATGACACCAATATTTTTGGACAAAAGTCCCTCGAAAAACCCAACTGGGAAAACCGATGTAGTAGATGAGGGTTTATTTTATTATGTATTCAGTAAGGAATGAGAGTACACTATATGGATATTGAAATACTATAAATCCTCTAATTATAATATCTCTTCCACCTCTCAGTAAATATCAATGCCAAAAATGAATTCCTCATCCACCCAATGGAACTCCTCTTCATAGCCCTATGTAGGCACGGTGTAGTTCTACATAACTTCTGATGAAGCTGAGTTGTTGTCTCCTTGAAAATTAATCTGTCCACCACCAGAAATTATTCCCACAAATATGGAGCACAATCTCCCTCTGAAATAGTCAAATTGAGATGCTCTTATTTCCCCTTTGCGCAAGCTTCTCTAACCTTTGTGCAGCTGCTGGAATAGCTGAAAAACTATAGAGAATTTCCTCCAAAAATTCTCTACCATGATCCTTCTGATGACCCTCAAGTTGACTCTACCTTTTGAGCTATGTTAGTGAGTCGAATGATTGCTCCTCCTACAAATTGAACTCTCTTTTTGTCTCACAACTACTCCTAACGTGTAATGGATGTTTCTATCTCCATCCCCTTTCATTTTCTCTTATAATATTTCATTGGCTCACCAACGACCATGATTATATCTTCATCAACAACTAATATCATCTCAAAATCAATCCATGTGAGTTTCTAGAGCTTTCTCACCTTTCCTGAATTAATTCCTATTAATTTACCAATTTTTCTAAGTTAGTAAAAATTTAAATGATGGTTAATTAATTTAATTAAGGTGTTTTTCAAGATTATATCATGAAACCTTTTCTAGGTTTTGAATATCTCGTGTTTGTAGTCTCACTGACACAAATTGAGACTATAACACATGTCTAATTATATGAAAACTAAACCCCCCTCTTGGCGAGGAAGGTTTTTTGTCTTCTCCCGTAACATCTTCCCTCATGCTGCTGATGTCTGACATCCATAACAACCTTTTACTTTCCATCAAGCCACTATACATACTCTGATTCATCTACTAACCATGTAGTTGAACCACCCTACATATGCATTATTGTTGATATATGAACAATGCCTCCATGCACTACTGCCAAATTTTCTCTACTCTGCAACTGATATCATGATGTGGTTGTTACTGCAACTGAGAACCATATCCAAACAACTATCTATGCAACTTTAAACAGAGTCTCTAACTTTAACTAGCTCTTCTTTGTCTACTGAGTAACTTTCTACACCCAACTGTTATGTGCTCCTTAGTAACTGACTGCTAATAGTTATGCAACTGTAGTTTAGAATATGACTGCACCTACATAATAATATGATCCAAATTCTAGTGAAATGTTGTGGCCCCTTTAGCAAGGTGTTTTTTCTACAACAATACCCTCCAAAATTTCACTACATTCAAATTTTGGAGCCTACCCAATTTTCACGTAAGTGTCGCTTTGGTCGTCAAGTGTCGTTTCAAGTCATAATACATGTTTCAAGTTTGCTTGATCATTCTCAAGTGTCTTCAAATTTTTTAGAACATCTCTAGTGTACTTCATCGTTGTAATACCTTTATTTGTTGTAAATGACACTTTTGGTCGAAGCCACACAAAATTTGTTTGTTGTACTTGGGGAGTGTTTTTAAACTACCATTTTTATGTGTATTTATCATTATTCAAGTATGTATAAGTCTTATTGGTGAGTTGGTAGGTGTCACATTTGATTTCATGTCTAGACTCATTGTGTTCTCCCCCTGTGCTATCCTCTAGACTTAGACAAATTTGGTTGCACAAGTTAACCCATTAAGGCTAGGAGCACAAAATAGCACTCTTAAGCCTTGATTGGGAATAATTAATTGTTTGGAAGTGTGCCATGTTCCCTCTGCTTAGGTGTAAAATGCACAGGTGGTAGCTGAAGTAAGATCCCTCTCGGGCCTTCCTGGGACCTGAGGTAGACAGTTAGATTAGATGCAACATTCACAAAGACAATACATGCATGCTTATACTAGTAATTTATTGACAAAGTGAGGTAGAGAACAATTAACTCGATGTGTAGTGCCGATCTGTTGGAGAGCTCAATGCAGTGTGGTGGAGGTCCTCTTCATTGGCTCCAAGTATGAATCCTATAAGAAAACAATGAACTGGTGTAATCTTCACAGTGTTATCACAAAAAACAATAAAAAAAAGTATATAATCAAACAAGAAATCATGTAAATCTAAGTCACTTATAACATGTATCTCTAACAAATAAATCAATATATGTAATAACAAGACACCAAATGGAAAAAATAGAGGCAGTTCTATTCTAACAAAGAAGGAAGAATACAACCATTAGTTCGGTAAATCTTCCCTCATTCCTCTGACTCCAAGCTCTCTCTCCTCAATATCCAAGTGTGACAATGCTTAGGAAAATAATTCTCAATGAACTAAGCCAACCATGAAACCTCACACTAACAAAAGTTCGCTCCTCACACAATCAACCTTTCGACCCTTGACAATGAGCCCTTGCCTCGAATTTATAAGAATTTGGGAGGATCAACCTTGCCATTCTTCTCCATTAGTATGATTAGGGAAAAATCCATGATGTTTCCAAGATTTTCTATATTTTTCCCTCTTTGGATGCTTATTTAGGTTTAGAAATATCCAATCATAGGCTTGCGCGAAAGGTTGCTAGCTTTTTGGACTGACTCCTTGGGAAAAGGTTGGAAATTTCAGTCAGTTACTGCGGAATTTGTCCATTATTCTTCATGAAACATGGGTAACAATACCCTTTAGGAAAGACAATGTGTTAACCTAGGCCCTAACACTCCCTACAAGAGGCAGGGAAGTGTTAAAACTTGGCCTAGCAGTCTCTGGGGTTCGTTACCTTGGAAAAATAGGTCTCTGTCTAGGTCAAATTCTTCCTTCCATGTGTCCTTCTCCTCTAAGATGATGAGGAGGTCATTTCAAGTATAACATATGCCCCCTAGAGTGTGAGGTCAGAGATGATGACGATGGAAAAAATACTTTATAAATATGTAGTAGAGCTAGAGGAGTTGGAGGAGTGAGGAAAACCTAAAACAAACAACATATGTCAAAATATAAATATCTATCTTGAGTTGGGAATTCCCATGCTGAGTAGCTATATGAAAATGATTTCTCCTGGAAGAGATATGACCAACATTTCCACCAATAAGCACAATGTGGAGGCTTGTCTCATGACAGGATCAATCTGATAAGATGTCTCCAAAAACAATATACATAGCTTGGGAGAGGAAAAAAAGTTTAATGATGTAAGACTCTACCCTAGGTCTTGGTCGCCGCTTCTCTAAACTACATATTTCTACACGTGTGAATAAAGGAGTTGTAGTCGAACATGTGAGAAATCATCTAATTACCAGTCAATGATGAAAACTGTTAACAGATGTGAGGATGGCCACCATTAAGGATGATGGTCTCCATGATGCACAATGAAATCTAGTGATTGTAAATAAATGGTGTTGATTTCGAATATTAGTATAATCATTCAACTGGGAACCAATGATGAAATTCCCCAATAAAACACACGGTAACCTGCCATTGAGGTCTGCAAGTCCAAAGGTATTGATATGTTTCTGGATCAGCTTCCCAGATAAGATTTTGAACTCAATAGGAAGAGATCTGTCAAAAAGCAGGCAATGAGGCGTTATACATCATTTGACATGAAACATGATAAAGATGATTTTGTTTTGAAGATAGCCAAGAGCAACAGTGCAAAGTGACGACAGGAAAATAATTTTTGGCATATGATGGCTTGGTTGATACAAGAAGCATCAGATAGCGTGATATCTTGAACAATAGAAGGCACATGAAACATGGTACGAGGCAGATTAGAATCAAGAAAACCAAAGAGCGTTAGGATTCAATAATGCAGGAGCATCGGGATATGAAGGCTAAACTCATAAAATGATAGGGTTTGGTGAGAAGCTAACACAATACAGTTTTTTGAGGAGTGCCATGTTCAAGGTGCTGCAACAAAATTGTCTTTCAAAGTATAAAGAGTGAGTCTCTACTTTGTCCAATTTTTTCCCGATTTGATTAGGTTTAACGAGTCTAGAAGGGTAAAATCAGTGATATTTTCATGTTTAGGGAGTCTAAAAGAGATCGTAAATGAAAAATCCAAGGGGGTACCTTTGTCACGGTTGATAACCAGGTGCGAAAAAGGTGTAATAGTATGCCCGAAACAATTCCTTTTCCATCAGTTAGTCCATTGAGTTCGGATAAAGAGATAAACCTATGTTTAATCAACGTCTACCTCTTTTTGTTATGAGTACTAGGTGACGAAGTAAACTCAATATCATTCGTGAAGTTTTAACGAGTCAGATGAAGAAAAAATCGATCCTCTTCGTGAAATTTTAACGATTCTAATGAAGAAAACATCAGTGTCTTTTTCAGTTTTTAAAGAGCTAGAAAAATATGGAATATAATGGCTCATAATATTCATCGTGGTAGTTTAATGAGCTCGAAGAAGGAAACTAAGGGTTTTATTAGTTTTACGAGCTAGAAAAAGACCCTAAAAAAAAGGCTTGTTCTAGGCCAAGTGTGGTCAATTATCCATAGAAACACTGACAATTCATCAGAGCATCGGTAGCATTGATAAAATAATAGTTGCATAAAAAAATAACGGAATTCTACCAGTTTCAATAACTAGCTGAGTGAGTCATACCTCCAGAATGTATATAAGAAGGACGAAGACCTTCATTTTCACTGTTTTTGTTCGGTGAAAGAGCTCTAGAGTGTGAAAAAGGGTGAAACTTACGCACTTTATTATGGAATATCTGTGAAACCATTTTTGATTCCGTCTATTCCAAGTAGGTGCTTAGGCCCTCATCTTGTTTTACGTTACTGTTTTCAAGTTTTTTACTTATCAAAAAATGATTTTTAGGCAAGCCTTAGAAATTTTGGGCAACTAACATAGTTGCTGAGAGGTAGGGCCGTGTTAAATGTATTTCTCATTAAGGGAAAATGCGTGAGCACACTATGCTTGACACAGGGGCTCACGTTAACCGGCCAAAAAAAATAAAAACCTTGGTTTGATTATGTTTTCAATGATTTAGCCAGTATCTGATCCATGAAAAACGTGTATTTTGTAGGTACCAAGCTGCTACCATGAGTATCTGGCATGAACGAGAGAATGAGAGAGAGGAACGAGAAATGGTTACTGATCCAGCATGCTTATTAGTTCTCCAAAGATGAAAATTACTAAATTATGTTATACTTGAGATGATGAAAGGGCAGGAGGACCTTCTGAGCTGGATTATTCAGCAGTGGGATGAACAACATCATGTATTCTGCATCAGGGGTCATGAGCTCTTGATAGAAAAAGAGGATGTAAATTTTCTTACCTTCCTATTGTGTAGAAGGCCATGAGAGGGCCAAGGCCCAACTTGACAGGATCTAGATTTGATCCTCGAACCATCGTGGGACAGATCCAAGCTCATTGTATTAACAACATTGCGCCAGTAAGCAACAATATACCTATAGCGCAGATAGCCTCTAGACCGATGAGGTCATTGTTGTGGATTATTGTATGCTTGGTAGGAGCCAGGAGTCAGTATGTGGTCATCAAAGCCGTAATATCCCCATTCAGGGATATCTCTAAAACACAAGAAAACTCCAACCAGAGATGGACTAGGAGAGCATTTACCAGATATTTCACCTCTGAAAAGAGGGTGAGATCTGGAGGCTATCTGGCCCTTTCTAGACTCTATCTAAGAGTATGGGGAAAACACGCCAAGTGGTATAGAAACTGGAATGCTCGAGGAGAAAAATAATAGTAGTGCAAGCATTCAATAGCATATATATAGAACATGTAATAGATACTCAAGAAATGTAGAGAGAATTCTGAGCCGTTTTATTATACTGAGAAATATAAGTGAGTACAATAGGTGATCAGAGTGATGGCACCTAAACCTGCACAAGGAAAGTTAAGAAATACTCTCAGAATGCTGCTGGAATGGTTGTTCTCTGATATACGTCCAAGTTGCTGGAAAACTGTCATGTAGCTGCTACTACTGGAACAGGATGAGTATATGGCATTGCTCCCCTACTCAGAATAAGCTGAAACTCTGGAATCAGCCTCCACTCACCAAACCCAGAAAAGTCCAGAGAGCGTTTCTGGAATGGAAACCTCTGAAAATACCTCCCTTGAGGATCTACGCTATACTCCCAAGGGCCACGCTGAGACTGACTAGAATTCTCAAAAATATGACCTCCCGCTCAACAAAAAGTCTCCAATGGGCAAAGGCTGACCCCTTGCTCAATCTCCTGACCAAAATCCTGCAAAATAATACCACACTGGAGCTCCCCCAATATGGATTGTGTCCTCCCTCTCAGTACTACACAGTCAACAGATGCAATTATCCTCCACTATGCCGCAACTCGATCCTCCTGCAAAATACTAATGGGAATGCCTCATCCGAGCGATCACTCAAAGTCTCCCGAGGCTGAGGGTGAGATCTCCGAACGAAGGCACTCAATGCACTAAACAGTGCTGCAGACAGGCTAAATAGCCAGCGTGATCAAAGTCATCATGACCAGCTCCAAATGCATAAACTCGAATGATCAAAATGAGGAGGCTCTCCTCTCTATATAGCATTGGCCTCTCTCAAACCCTAAGGCCCATCTCCTCCAACGTAGCCTCCCTTTGCTACATGCTCAACTTGGCCTGTGCAGTCCCTCCATGTGGTCTACGTGGGCCCCCTCTCTACATGGTTTCTTAGCCCCCTTGGCTCACTTAAGTTACAACATTGTGTCTACTAGGGAGTGCACTTTATTTTCAGAGTGAGTTATGTTCCCCTCTACTCACTTTTATTTATAATCTAACTACATAAGGAAAAATTGACCAAAATCGAATATTCCAATTGAAGCATTTGCTAATTGGGAATATTTACAAAGCCAACTGGATTGTCTACATCCACATATATTCGATTTGTGTGAAGGTGTTTTCTGCTGTATTAGAGAAGAGTTGAAAACCTGCAAGACCCGGTCCCAAAGAGAGTTTGGGTATGGCACGCTGATTATATCATTTATATTAGAGAGAGTGCTCGTGTTGAGGCCTCGAATGATCATGGACGTTGGTGGAATGAGGGGGCCTAGACAGGGTAGATGGTCTGTCCTGATGCCTCGCACTAGAGAGGGTCCACTCTGACACTTCTTTGACGATGCATTCTTTGAGTGGTTTAACAGCCAGATCCTTATGATTGAGGATTATCACTATTCTGGGATGAACCTTATAAGAGATCTAGAGTTGATATTTCCACCTGGCACTCAGTGGGGGCCAATAGGTAAGATGAGAAATCAGTGCACAAGTATTTTTGTGTCTTCTGAATTTTCAGGGAATTTTTTTGTGTAATGGGTGAAAAATATTTTTGACATGAAGTGCTTGCTTGAGAGAGATGTGGCACATGTACGAACGGCTGGAGCCCATCTCTATGCATGACAAGGAATTCAGCTACCTAGGGTTAGAGCACTAATAGAGGTCATGACAACCGCCGAAGAGGGAGATGACAAATAGAGTTTGCACAAGGTTGCTAGGAACCTGAAAGGTTTGAGCATGGGTGTGACACCTATGCCCATGAGGGAGATCTTAGTTCATCTGCAGCGACACACAATGGGTGTTTCGTAGAGATTTTTGATGGCTCTGAGGAGGTTAGTTAGGGAAGTTATCTCCTATCATGAGTAGTAGGCTTATCAGGAGTAAGCATATATGTGTGGATGTCATAGCAAGGCTTAGCAAGGCCATTTTTTGCATAAAACACCCATTATACTTAACACACACACAAATATATATATATATATATATATTGGAAATTTTGATGTTGTATTTTTTAATTTTTATGTAATTTTCTATGATGAAAAAATGTACACTCATGCATGAACCTTTCTATAGCAATTTTGATGGACGCCAATCCAATACATAGTTTTCTAAAGAATCAACTAATGTATTAGATTGTATAGGAATTTTTTCCAAAGAAATGAATTCAAATTGACGTTCCAGAAGCCATACCATGAAGTAATAACGTAGTAAGACATGATGTCGTATGCGATAATGATTATTCAAATGCATAACGATTAGCTGGGAATCTAACCGGACCACCAGATTGGAGATGTCGCGAAACAAAACTTCAGTGAGGAGTTGAATAACTGACATATACTCATAATTATTGTTGGTGGCATTGCCAAGGAATTTCCCCTCGAAACCAAGTAGTTCCGACTCAGGTGTATAGAGGACCCAAGCAACTGATGTAATGTGCCTTGTGTGACGACTGGTACCATCCGCATATCCAACGTATCGTAAAAATGATGAAGACATTTGTGTAAAAGAAGAGAGTTTGTATGAGAAAAATACTAAAAAACCCAAAATATTCTAGACACACCAAAAAAGACAATTTATATACATAAAATTACAAAGAAAATGACCATTAAAATACAAGGTTAAATACGTCTTCAAATAGAGCCTGTTGCTGGGCTTAGCGAGTGGGATTCCATTACAGTACTAAAATTGACAGGCCCCTTTAGAAAGAACCTTGGTGATGAAATATGGGATGAGCCATAATGGTAAAGCGTTCCTGCCCCCAAGAGGTCATGTTTCTGATCATAGAGTAGAATGAGATCACCCTCTTGGAAATAACAAGGTTTGAAATATTTTTCTTATTGAGTTGCAACTCAACATTTGTAGGCTTCTAGGGCGAGTGTGGCATCTTGAAAATTTTCATCCAACTGATTGAGTGAGAGCAAGCACTCTTCTTTGGTAGTAGTGCTGGGTAGGAATTCAACAACCAATTGAAGTGATGGAATCTCTGTTGGCTCGAGGGGTCCTGACCTAGGTCCGGAGTTCAAGGTTTGCCAAAAAACCCTTATACTATTGGCCCTTTCGGCAGTGACCTACTTTCACAGGTCAAAGTCTCACCCGAATTAGCATGGGTGGCTGCTGGAACCAGGTTTCTGCACCTTGAGAAAGGATAGGTAAGACAAGCAAAGCTTCGTTCAGCCTTGTGATACCCAGATCACCTTGTTCTGCACACGGCTAAGGATGTCTCTATTCGCATCCACGTGCATTAGATCTATACTTATATACTTTTATGATAGTAGCACAATATTTCATAAACAGAACATAACAGATCTAGATACAGAAAATACACTTACACAGATCTTTCGCAGCTTAAATATAGAATGCGCATAATGTAGTAATTACCAAGATTCATACAGATAGTACTCATAGATTCAGTTCTCTATCAACCTTTCTTATTCATTAATTCATTAGTTCCTTCTAACAATACCCTTCCTAGCCTACACACACAGTAGCAGGGTCCGCACATAGCTGGACTCTGGATCTCTGTGCACATAGCCAGCAGGAGTCCTTTCCCCAAAAAGTCAAATAGACAACTTAAACCACAACTCGCATCAATAGCTCTTCAAATCCTACCCTTATAATACAAAATGTTCCTCTATTTATAATAATCTAGCCTAGACTTTCCTATGGTCCACAAACCATTGTTTTCGGACCCTTGGTTTTACCCTTTTACCCATTACAAAGCTTTCGGGGCTTTGACCCACCCCAAAACCCCTGAGCTAGACTAAATCTAATCAAAAGTATTCAAAATGGACCAGTTCCGTAGCTCATAGGAGACCCCGTTCCAACAGTCCTCCAACACAATCTTGTGACTCGTCCCGAGTCACTGTGGGGGTGCAGCTGCTATCGACGCACATAAGGTATCGAGAGCGATTAGGAGCGGAGGGAGCACTTCCTAACTTTGGGCAGCAGCTTGCTGTGCGATGTTGATAAGCGTCAGGGAGGCAGGGCCGTCCAGGGTTGCTGTAACTTGTTCTAGCATCCTGTGGAGGCGTGTGATGGCGGTATGAGCATCCTGGGAGATCTAGAGGGCGGTATCACCCCAAGGTTTCAACCATTTCCTGACGACGTTCTTGGTGCGGCGGAGATCTGCAATCGTGTTCATGAAGGCTAGACGCTGCGCAGAGACGTGGGAGGGTGAGGTAGCTTTATCCTGAGCGAACACAACTTCCATCCATTATAAGTCTTCCTAGATACGCTGAAGCATGGGGTGGAACTAGACCACTATCCAGAGCTGCGTAGCCTTCTCGACCAACTGAGCACCCTGAGTAAGCTGCTCCTTAATAATATTCATTGCTTCTGTGATCCATGCAACCCGTTGTGCCCAAACTTCCGGGGTTATTGCACGCTGCTGTCGTGCAGTCTAGCCATGGTGACAGATCTATTGCAACATAGCAGTGTATAATCCTTGTAGCGCCTCTCTGGATAGCTGCGTCAAATCTATTTGTAGGTCCGTGGCTGTTGGGGCATGGTCGTGAACTATGAAAGTGTGAGGGAGCGAACAAATATGGCTTCTATTGGTCGGTAATCTGGGACTGCAGAGAAGTCGTAACATATCCCTATAGTGCTTCGTTCCTCCCTTGCGCAGGACTAGATATGACTTGACTGCGACAGTGTTGGTAGTGAACTGGGGCAATTGTGTACACTCCTTTGTGGTATCACTCGAGGCCATCCGGCTGGGCCCTACAACCGTTCCCGAGTTGTGAAGGTCGGGAACTCCCGTCACACAGTTGTGGTTCCTCCTTGTGCGGGGTTCAAAGTCAATTCCCCCTGTAGGGGACCAGCGACCAATCATCTGATCAATCTCGACATCCCCAGACCCCCTCAAAATGATGTTTACGGGTGCCGAACTAGTAGGTGTCGAAGCATTTGGTGGGTTAGGGACCGCCATAGCAATAAAAGTATAGGCCTCTCTGAAAGCGTCAAGGATCCCAATAATCCCGTAGGAGGATAACAGAGGTAGGGTGCAGAGACAATATGGAGCCTGTCGCGAAGTTACCCTGTTGACCGTATACTGTCCGGAGCTATCTAATGATAGAGTAACACTTACTTGAAACTTACCATCGATCGTTTGGAACAAACTTACCATAAGTTGCCGCATTGATGGCCAGCCGCCCATTTTGTGTAATGGTAAGGTTCCCTTCCTATCAAAGTGCAGTGGTCTGATGGTCGTTATTCGTACTTGAGGGCTTTCCCACAGATCTTCAGACTTTGGATGACGCTTGCGTGCTGTTCGCATACCCTGAATTAAAGTTTCCATATGGTTCAAGTACCATTCCAGTAGCTTGGCCACCATACTTCTTGACAGGCATGCTTTTCCCTTGGTCAGGGCGTTCATGTGTGGCAAGGCGATGTCAAGCATCCTTGTGCCATCCACCTGAAATGTTCACAGGGACTTAGCTCGCAAATTCTCCTAGTTGCGCATGGGCTGGTGCAGCTCCGCGTCTAAATACCATGCAGTCGAACACAAGCCTAGGTCATGGGTAATTAGGTGAGCTTGTCTGGTCGGGGTCCTATCGCACCCTTGTGCTTCCCAGGCTAGTAACCAACTGTGTGGGTCCTTTGACCCAAAGAACTTCAGGACCTATCTTCTAGTTGGTGCTCCAAGTCGCAGGCTCATCTTATCCCGGCACTCCTCCCAAGTGTGCTATATCGGTCCCTACGTATCCCTCCACCGTGCAGGCGGTCCACGCGGGGCTAGTAGAAGTGGCTTTAGCCTACGTTCCTCGGGAATTTTGGCTTCAAATGCTCGTAAAAACTCCTTAGTTTTACCTGCGTCTTCATGGTAGGGCAGGTCGCTTACCTTGGCAGAGATGCAGCGGAAGTTCCTAGTGACCCGAAGACATCATAGCACCGAAACCTCATGCAAACGACCTTGCCAATTTTCCAGTTCTTCATAAGAGTCGGACATACATTCACTGTCCTTTTTCCAACAGAGTACTCCTTTTTCCGTGGGGTTAATCCAGTCTTTGGCATGCGTAGTTAATTTTTAAATGTGATCTATTTCCTCCTCGTTGCGTGTTGGCTCAGTATACCACGCCCCTTCTGTGGGATCCAGTGGTACTACTACGTGCGTGCCATTATTTTCAAACACCATGCTACGTTTTTTGATATTGATGACACCCCCCATGTCTATAGCCTAGTCCAGTCCTAGGAGTGTAGGGTAGGGATTCGTATCTCCCACAATTTCTATTACTTCAAAGTCAGCCAAAAATTTCAACCCTACGATATCGACCATGACTCTTGGCAGCCTTCGTAGAGGGATGATTTTTTGTTGATTTGCCATTCGTAGCTGGATAGTGGACCATTCCAATTTTGGCTCTCCCATTCATTGCCATGTATTCTTCGGTAATACTTTCGCATATGATCCAAGATCTAAGATAACTTGATCCATCTCGTAGTCACCAATCTGCGCAGTCAACCGCATTTCTCTTCCGGTGCGTTTTTTATAGCTATATAGTTTGTGTACATCCTTGGTCTCTGGAATCAGATTGGGCCGAGATATGCAACTATTCATTAATGCTTGAAGGTTCTCTATGGACTGTGGGTTACGTAGCAGCTTTAGACATGCCTGCAGAAAGGGCTCAACCCCCCCTCTAGCTTGAGGTGTGTCGGCAGCTACGCGGGGGCTGTTAGTGGTTCTTGTTCTTTGATGTTTAATCCCTCCCAAGAGGCAAGTGCTTCCTTTTCTCCCTAGATGACCATCCCACTGTGTGTCATGACCTTCACACTCGGGTCTACATTGCTTAGCTCGGTTTTAACTCTTTGCACAATCTGCGTAGGGGTGGGCTGTTTGTCCTACATCTTGGCTATTAATATTGGAAAATCCTCAACCACATGATCCAGATGCCTACAATACTTTCACAACGGCCTGGTGGGATTTTGGCATTCTCTAGCGAAGTGTCCTACCTCTCTGCAGTTATAACAGATTAGCTGCCCATGTCCTCATCCTGCGTTTCCCCCTCGACTTCCTCTGTCCCTGGCTGGGGAGCCTCCAAAGTTTGTAGAAGTTCTTGGCGATGCAGGATCTGATTGGACCCTATACAAGTTCCCACGATCTATCATCAAGTCATAAGTGCGACAGTTTTGCTCATCGTGTCCCAGCGACCGGAAGAATCTACACCATTGTTGCTTCAGTTCTGGTACATACGCACCTAGTCGAGGGCAATGGTTCGTATCATGCAGTCCTGCTACACATTAGATTATATGCAAATTCATTTACACTTGGCCTTTGATTAAAGACAAAGTGTCACGGTTTCTGTCGCCATGATAGGATGGGTTCCCCACTTTCTCTTGGGCATACTGGACTAGGTCCTCCCACTTGCATGTAATCTGCTAGAGGCACGATCCTTAGCATGGCCAGACATCCATCGTATGCACCATAGACTGCCCTTTCCTCTTCTTTGTAGGTTCGACCTAAAAATGAGTCTTGAATGTTCTTCTGAAATTCTAAGACCCCAAGTTATAGGATAAATCATGGTGGTTAGTTTTCGTGGATCCCTCTCAGGGCTTTCCGGTGCCCAAGGCAGACAGTAAGATTAGCTATGCTGTTCACAAAGATGGCATGAGTATGTTCATATTAACTTGAAATAACTTGAAGGAATACAATAATGAATTACCTCTTTGACGATTTTGTAATCTCTTGGAGAGCGTTGTGCAGCAAAGTAAGAGTCCTTCTTTGTCGGCTCCAAATCCGAGACCTGCAATCAGTCAAAGCACCCGCGTAATTTCCAATATAACAAGTATTCTATCAATCAAATCAGCAATAAACATCTAGATTATACACATCTGAGCCATTCATATCATACTAAGCAAATATTGAAACAACAATATAACATTAAGCATTGAATGGACAAAACGAACACAGTTCTATTGATTTTGCAAGAAGGAGGATTACAACCATCGGTTGTACCAAGCCCTCCTCAGTCTCCCAATCTCTCTTCTCTTTCTAGTGAAGAAGTCCAAGTCAACAAACTCTCTAGGAGCCTCTTTGACTCTTGGCCTTCACAATGTCACACTATTCTCTATTCCACAAGTATGCAAGAACCTTGAGCAATCCTTCGACCCTCAATTAAGAGCCTTCAGCTCCTTCTTATAGGAGAGGGAGAAAGCCATTGTTGCCCTTCTCTTTCCACTAGTTTGGAATGGAAAAGGCTTAGATGTTTCCTTGGTCTCCATGCTTTTGCCTCTCTTGGAGTTTAGTCTTCTATGGCAATGACCAATAATGAACTGGTGCTTCAACACTTTCCTCTGTCCACTGACTCCTTCGTGAGGGAAAGTCGAAGATTCAAATCTTTCTCCGCGCTCTTTTCCCAATTCAGACTTAAAACATGGGTAACGCGACCATCCAATGTAAACAGAGCGTTGCTCTAGTTACCAACGCGGCTCTCTACTGTAGAAACTCGCGTTATAACACTTTGTTATGTTCTATATGCGTTTTACTTGTAAATAGGTTTAATTTAGTCTTGTACTTTTCCATATTTGTCTTCCTCCTGAGTCGATGAGGAGGTATTTTGACCGTAATGATGCCCCTAAAGTGTGAGGTCGAGACGAAGACGATGGCCTAAATACTTTTACTTATAATTGTAGAGAGAAAGAGAGAGATTGAAAGACCGAGGAAAACTCGAAACAACATACGTAAAATATAGTATTTGCTTCATACGGCACATGTCCCATGTCGTTAGAATTTAAACAACATGATTTCTCTAGAATAGAGATAAGAAGAATCGTCCACCAATAGGCGCAATGTGGAAGTGTCTGTCATAACAGGATCAGGCTGAAGAAGATGTCTCCATAAACAATATCGAAACTTGGGGAAGGGAGCATAGCTTTAATGATTGAACCTTTGCCCCAAGGTCTTGATTACCACTTCACTTAAACTGCATATTTCTCAACATGTGAATGAAGGAGTTGTCGTCGAACATGTGAGAAATCATATGATTACCAGTCGATAATGAAAACTATTAACAGACGCGAAGGTGGCCACCGATAATGATGATGGTCCCTAAGATGCACAGTACAATCTAGCGAGTGTGAATAAAAAGAGTTGAAGTCGAACACTCCTAGAATCATTTGATCAAGAGCCAATGATGAAGACTCTTAATCAAACACAAGACTACCTGCCACTGATGTCTGCAAGTATCCGGGTACTGATGGGTTTCTGGATCAACTTCCTAGATAAGATGTTGAATTCGATAGGAAGTGATCCACAAGTGAGCAAGGAGGCGTCCTGCCATCGCCTCAACACGAACGGAAAAACGGAAACCAACTCATTTTGTTTATGATTTGAGATAAGGAAGAGTAATGGGAACGTCAGACGACACATAATTTCCTCGTACAATGAACGTTCAATGATAATGTGAGCAAGAGATAGCGAGATCTGCTTGAACAATAGAAGGCACTCTAGCAGGGTACTAGGCAGCTGAAGCGTGATGAACACCAAAGATTGTGTTAGGATTTTACCAGTGCAGGGACACTGGGAAATGAAGGCTAATACTCATAGATGGTAGGGTTCGGCTAACTGCGAAAGAGTTTTCTAGGAAGTGCCATGTTCAAGAATTTTGCTGCCAAATCGACCTTTTTTGGAAATGTAACAGAGGTAGTATCCATTTTGTCCAAATTTTTCCCCGTCTGATTAAGTTTAACGAGTCCAGACGAGTAAAATCGGTGAATTTTTCATGTTTAGAGAGTCTGAAAAATGTCAGGAAAGACAACTCTGTGCCCCATCTGATTAGATTTAATGAGTCGAGATGAGCAAACTCGGTGAATTTTTCATGTTTAGAGAGTCTGAAAAATGTCATAAAAGACAACTCCATGTCTTGTCTGATTAGGTTTAACGAGTCCAGATGAGTAAACTCGGTGAATTTTTCATGTTTAGAG
The DNA here is from genome assembly GCA_034641835.2 of Pinus albicaulis. Taxonomy (NCBI): domain Eukaryota; kingdom Viridiplantae; phylum Streptophyta; class Pinopsida; order Pinales; family Pinaceae; genus Pinus; species Pinus albicaulis. Next base: position 1,258 of record JAXQQM020092341.1, on the reverse strand, counting down.
AGTCTGAAAAATGTCGTAAAAGACGACTCTATGGGGGTACCTTTGTCATGTCTTGATAACCGGGCACGGCAAAGGGATAATAGTAAGCCCGAAACAGTTCATTTTCCATAAGTTAGTCCATCGAATCCGGAAAAGTGAGAAATCTATGTTCAATGGACGTCTACCTCATTTTGTTATGAGTACGAGGAGACGAAGTAAACTCAATCTTCTTTGTGAAATTTTAACGAGTCCACCAAAGAAAACTCGGTACCTCCGTGAAATTTTAACGAGTCACGCGGAGAAAACTCGATACCTCCGTGAAATTTTAACGAGTCACGCGGAGAAAACTCGATACCTCCGTGAAATTTTAACGAGTCACGCGGAGAAAACTCGATACCTCCGTGAAATTTTAACGAGTCACGCGGAGAAAACTCGATTTACTTTTTCTGTTTAAAGAGCGTTGAAAAAGAGGAAAAGAATGGCTCCTTGTTCTTTGTCTCAGTAGTTTAACGAGGCTGACAAAGGTGACTCGGGATTTTTTCGGTTTTATGAGCGAGAAAAAGATTCCTAAAAAGAATGCTCAGAGCTTCTTCATGGTTTTGACGAGTCTGAAGAAGAGAACTCGAGGTTTTTTGGATTAACGAGCAAGAAAAATACCATAAAAAGAACACTCGATGTCAGCTTCGTGTAAGTTTAACGAGTCCGAAGGAGAGAACTCGAGGTTTTTCGGATTAACGAGCAAGAAAAATACCGTAAAAAAGAATGCTCGAAGCTTCGTCGTGTAAGTTTAACGAGCCCGACGAAGAGGACTCGAGGTTTTTCGGATTAACGAGCGAGAAAAATACCGTAAAAAGAATGCTCAAAATTTCTTGATCTCTTTCTCGTCAATAGAAGGATCTATGTCGGGAATTTTCTTGTGAGACCAAGCAAACACATCGCGGAATTCTTTGAAAATGGATGTGAAGCGCGCAATTTCCTCAGGATTGCAATCTTCTCCAGTCTGAATATTTTCCACGATACCCGTTTTGACCGAGATATCAATGAGTAAAGTCTTGGAAAGATTACCCATGTTCCCTTCTGAATCGATAGTGTGGACAGTCGTATAAGAGGAGGGAACTATCTCAGGTTGGTCAAAAGACGAGATTTCAGTTTTTATCGCCTCCGAATCAATCGTCGAAGCGCGATGGTGGAACTCTCCCCAAGGTCGTTCTTCTAATGACATGATCTCTCGAATAGCTTCGTTTGTAGGCCAGACTTCATTGAGGAGATCCTTAGAGAG
>JAXQQM020082909.1:0-18429 GCA_034641835.2 Pinus albicaulis | reverse complement strand
GCACCCATATTTGAGAGACCAGGAGAAGCAATTATCCACAAATCTCCTAGTGTATCTAGTCATGTAAACCTTAGTACCATTATTCTTCGACATTTAGAAGAACCCCTAGAGTCCCATATCACTTCAGATCACTCTAGGGATGATACCCCTTGTTGTGCATATCAGTCCCCCCCCTATTTAAATTTTGGCCACCGAGTCCCTTTGGATCTGTTTAAAGCATCTTTCGCAGCCACAAACCACCATATTTTGTCTATGGTTACCTTTTCCGCTCATAAAATACACTGTGCAAAGGATTAAAACCCACTCTTGGAAATTTGTCGGGCCTGGCTCCCCGAAGCCTTAGCCCCTTTCGATTTAATTCACATATGACCTGAGCGCAAATCCATATGCCAGAGGGGAGGGGGTCTTAACGATAAACGTTTCGGGCGCGTCTGTAACCGTCAGATCAAAACCAATCGACGGCCCGCAATCAAATCATCCGTAGCGGTCCCCGCGCCCGAAAAACCGGTTGTATTGTTCCGCACCGCTTACCCCAGGCTGGCGGTATTACCCTTTGGACCAGATATTCCATAGATCATATGCCGCGTGTCCTCAGTACAAGCATGAAACCACTTTTCTCCCGTGCGTTAATCTTCAGTCAACGGATGCGCAGCGGAATCATCATCCACCATCCGATCTTGTGAGCCCGATCCAATGGCTATAAATCTCTGGATCTGCACGTGCTTTAACCCATGATTAATCACACCCCCGGCCCACCTTTTGATAGCCCCGGACTCGTTTTGACCGTCGATCTCGTTTGCTGGTTGTGTGGCCCTGATCATCCATTTGACCACCTGCCGATCGAGTGCTCTGCCATGTCATTCCTCCACCTGTCCCTCGTACACCCACGTGTCATTCTCCTGCGTGTCCGTTTCATTTTCTCCTGCCATATATATATATGTGTGTGTGTGTGTGTGTGTGTGTGTTTTTATTTGTGTTCATCATTTTCAGTCATCACGTTTAAAACTGTTTCACGCGGAAAGTTTACGTCCCAAAGCCTCCATTGCATTTTCTCCACCACCCTACACGTTCTTATCATTCAGCCATGTCCTCGCCGCCATTATCGTCGACACCTCCTTGTCCATCCCACTTCTACCTGGTTTTTCTAATGTGTTGGTGGATTTTGCAGGATTTCAACCAACGGAAAGATGTTTTAATTCACAGTTTTGGCTGCAGCAATAGAGCATCTCAGAAGGCAATTCAATTAAAGCTGTTAGTATGAAGAAGGGTCTTGAAAGCCGCCATGATAAGACATCCATCACAGGAGCAGGATTTAAAATCTTCCGAACTCTCCAAGGACAATTTAAAGATGCCGGTTAGCATATGGGGATATAAATGTTCCTGCAGAGAACATCAGCAAAGAATTAAAGATTTCAACAACCTCATTGAAGATTATGAGCTCATATCTGGTGTTAAAAGACAAGGGTATCGGACCAGAGATTTTCTAGATCAAGCCGAAGGTACAATACATTAAAAATCATACCCTACAGATTATATTTTAGCTGATTCTCTTCTCAGGAAAGTATAGAAGGTTCATGAAGATTTTCTCTTATGCCGTGTCTCTGAAGAGATCTTCTTCCCAGTTCATTTATTCTTGCAAGCAACCTCAAGGTTTTATTGCAGCAGATTTTCCTCCTCCAGCCAAGTACATAGCATTTGTATATTTTATTATTTATGTCTTGTTCATAAGGAGATTTTTATCTTCAGCATTTATTTCATGAAGTAGTAGTTGAGTACGTGCATCAGTTCAGCACCGCCAAATAGCATAGGCGGGTTTTTCCTTCAAATTTGTTTAAATGAGACCATTAAATGTATATCACCTACCTCATTCTCTAGAGTTTTCTCTTTCCTCTATAAAAACTAGAAGGAAAAGCATTGTAAGGGTTCCAGATTTCTATCAGCAAACTGTGCAGTGAAAAGGCTTTTATATACATTTTGTAACACTTCTGTATGAAGGTCCAGAGCCCGTAGGGTCTCAGTGAGGAGTTATGACTGTAATGAGGATTCTGGTCTCTAGTATCTCACAGTATGTAATTTTCTCTTATGTGTTAATACAATATCTCATTTCATGCTTATTATCTTCTTGTATCATGTTCTAGAATGCGAGTGGCTCACTAATCTTGAGTAAGGATTCATCCTAGTTGATGCCCATACTGGGGTTAGTCAAGCGCTTTAAATAGGCCTAGTCATGATATACTGTTCCATGTTCATTTCATCCATGTTTTCTACTATATTAGTTGCATGAGGAGGGTGCTTTTAAAACGCCATTGTCATGTATGGATTCTTAGTAAGTTAAGCCCATATATGGTTCTGTTGTGTATCTGGGTATCAATCTCATGTCAACTAATATCATCTTCATGTTTCCTCACTGCGCTCACTTCCTGATATCTGATTTCTGTGGTATATTATCTGAACCGGCCCTCTTTGCAGTAAGCTGCCTCTTAACTATCTGACGCCTCTGTATTGGAGTTTTGCATAATGTTCCTACACTATTCTTATCTTTGTATCAGCTTCTGAGAGAGATTGGTCCCATTTAAACTAATTTCCTTGTTTTACAAGTGATAGTAAGAGAGCTTTTGGATTGACAACCCAAGCTATATGATGAGCTCCTTGCTATATTAAGATGTCCTAGGCACTGGTCTATGGCAACTCTAGACTGTCTCTAGGGGTGACAAAACTGTCGACAACATCTTTCTGGCGCCATTGCCGGGGACCGAATTTGAGAATATCAGTTTCCCTAGACCTCAACAAATTGTATTCACTCTCTAATCAGGTGAGCACAGAGAGTTGAAGAGTTACGTATCTCTCACCTTGGCAACTCCATTGTTCTTTATTTGATAAATTTATTGGTATTCCTGGCTCCTCGTAAGCCACATTTGAGGTCAGATACATCTCAGTTAAAAACACCTTACGTGTCTGACCCAGAGAAGATCATTCATAAAAGAGTTTGGAAGGAGAGGAAATCAGTTCGTGCTGAAAACCCTGAATATTCCGTTGAAGATTATCCGCCCTCCTATTCTCACAATATCAGAACAGAAAATCCCGAGTTTTACTCGGAAACTCCACGTAGAGGAAGTACCTGGATTGAAGAAGATTTTCACCCTACTCCCGAGGCTGAGGAAATTAAAGAAGTCACAGAAGTAGCTGCTGTTAACCGTGAACTATTCCCATCCACACCTCAGGCTTCTGTGCAATTTATTCCCATTTTTATTCATACTCCACTTCCTCCTACTCCCCTCCCTTCATCTGTATCTCAAATTGTTTCACAACCCCCACCTCCTCCAATGGCTAATGTCCCTGCTTTTCTATTGAACAAATATGCTTCACTGGCCTTACCCCAAGTGCGAAATGATATGCCACAGGATTACTTGAAGATTCTGCCTAGATTCAATGGTGAAAATGAAATTGATGCTCAGAAACATCTAGAGACTTTTTTCTCTTTTGCATAAAACTTAAATGTTGAACATTTGGATGTGGTCTTAAGATTATTCGTGCAATCTTTGGAGGGTGAAGCCAGAAAATGGTTCAAGACATTGGGAAACCGTTCAGTGACCACCTGGGATGAGATGGAGAATACTTTCCTCAGGAAGTGGGGAGAAAAGAAAGATTATGGTCAGTGTCTTACTGAATTTAATACTTTGAAGAAGAAGCAAAATGAAGGAGTGTCAGAGTTTATTAAAAGATTCAACAAGTTATACTTGAGCCTACCTCCTGAAATGAAGCCTCATGAAGCTGCTGCCAAGATAATTTTTATAGCAGCCTTTGATTTTGACTTTGGATTCTCATTGAGAGAAAGGAAACCTGCTACCCTAGATGATGCACAGTCAGATGCCTTGGAGCTGGAAGCAAACTTTGCCTCCACCGGGAAATTAAAGGGAAAAGTTGAACAAGATTCTAGGAGGAGAGGTAAAGAAGAAGTTTCCTCCTCTAATCAGGAAAAGGATTCAGATAAAATGGATGAAACAAGAAAAATGATAAAGAAGATGGTCAAGCTTGAATTTGAGGCTAAGAGTTTAGCTCCCAAGAACTTTTATAATGCTCCGAACAGAGGATACAATCCCCAGTATAAGATACCCCCATTGCAGATATTGTCGAGAGATACAAAGGAGCAGCAAGATCAGGTACCACATCCCTTGTACCTAGAAGGTCCAGCAGATGACTCCACTGGAGATGTTGCCTATGGATTAGAAGATTCAAATCTTGCTTTTTCAAATAATGATGATATAGAATGCCCATTGCAAGAAGAAGAAGAAGAAGCAGAGATTGACCATTATTGTAAGCAATTTGCTGATTTCAAGCAAGCGAAATTCAATGTAAAGTATGATCTCAAGTCTTCAAGGAAGAGGACCCAAACTCAAGGACAAGAAGAGGAGCCACCTCAGAAAGAAGCACCTGCTCAAAAGGAATCAGCAACAAAAAGAAACATAGAAAAAGGTAAGAGTCCTCTAAGTACTCCCTTGCAGCCTAATGATCAGATTCCTTCTTCTTCAAAAATAATCAGTCCTCCTAATGCTGAATCTGTGTCAAAAGAAATTAAATCTTCAGCTGAAAATAGAGATTCAAAAGAAGTAGTGATAGAAAAGCCCCCACCTACTTTTAATCTGCAAAAATAACTTGAGAAAATTAAAATTCCAGTCCCCCTGACCAAACTATTAAAACAGCCTGTATATCAGTCTCAAGTTACTTCCTTTATGCTCCCCCCTGAAATACCAATCGTACCTGATAGTTTAAACCTTCAAGAAGAAAGACCCATGGTAGTCTTTGGCCCACATGTCGAGGATATAGACCCCTCTACTCCTCCTTTTTATGTGTCTCTATTCATTCATGACTTGCTGTTACACAATTGTATGTTAGATTCTGGGGCTTCCCATAATCTTATGCCTCTGTCTGTCATGGAACAACTAGGACTGCAAATTACAAGACCATACAAGGACCTATATTCATTTGATTCTAAAAGGGTTAAATGCTTTGGAATGATTAAAGATTTAGTGGTCAATCTGGCCCAAATTCCAGCAAAGAGTGTGGTCATGGACATTGTGGTTGTTGATATCCTAGCCCGCTTTGGCATGCTGTTGTCAAGGTCCCGGGGTACAAAAATTGGTGGGTCAATCAAATTGGATTTGACATATGCTACTGTCCCAGTCTTTGGAGGCCAGGAAAGGAGGTTATACAGGGAGACTAGATTTGTTAAAATGGTAACTAAGGCTGACTGCTCAGAAAATTCCCTAGTTTATAACAAAGAGGGAGACTTCTCATGTTTGATGCTAGAAGAAAATCAAAATTATGCATATGAGCCCCTCTTTGGCCAAATCCAAGCTGAACAGCCTAGAGAAGACCAGGAATCAGGAATTTGGGCTATGCACTTTGATGGAGCAAATTCAAGGGAAGGCAATGGAGCTGGGGTGTTATTAATCTCTCCTACAGGAAAATGGGGGCCACTGTCCTTTAAATTGGAATATGAGGCTACCAATAATGTAGCCGAATATGAAGCACTTTTATTGGGACTGCAGACAACTAGAAACATGGGCATCCAAAGTCTAAAAGTCATGGGAGACTCTGAGCTGGTGGTAAGGTAGATCAGAAATTAATGTCAAACTAAGCATCCACGGCTGAGAGCTTACAGAAACGAAGTATGGGACATGGTGGAGAACTTCTTCTCAGCATTTAACATACATTTCATGCCCCAGGAGCAAAACATAATAGCAGATTCTCTTGCTGTAGCTGCCAGTACATTTCGTCCTCCTCATAATTCACTTTTAAGATATGAAGTGGAGGTACGTTACAGGCCATCTATCCCAGATAATATTAAGTACTGGCAGGTATTTGAAGATGATGAACAGATGAAGAGATTCATGGAGACAGTGGGAGAATTCTCCAATATGGAGATTGATGATTATGAGGAAGAGGAGGAAACTGAAAATATTGCAGAAAACAGATGGGAAGAGAAAATAGCAGGTAATAAAGTGCTGCAGCTGAAAGGAAATGTAATACCTAGAGGTCTGGTGCCTCTAGAAAGATTATTTAACAAAGATGATATCCCATTGCAGCTGTTACACCATTTTTTGGTCATCTAACCTTTCATCATTAGATGGACCCAAGTACACCATGTAAGACCAGTTTTACCCCAAGTAAAACTGTTAAGCATAGTTTCTTTTGTGTTTAGTTGGCAGCAAGAATAGTTTGGTTTTCATGTTCACTAGTTTACTGTTTTGATTCATTAGATTAGCAGCACCTTTTCATTTCAGCAGTACACTTTTACTTTCTTTCAAGTCTTGTCATTGTAATTTTCAATTTGCTTTAAAAGTTTCAAGTTGGTAAATCATTATAGGGGATATCACTTCCTTGAACAAATATAACCAAACTTGTTTTCATTTTAGAATTTCCATTTCACCTTAGAAAGACCAAAAACGACAAAAGTTAAGAAATAGGTTATCTTTCACATATAGTGCGCCGCACTTCATCAGCTTACGATTCCCGGATTGACAAATTAAATGCAGCAATTTAGGACACACTAAATTGACCAAACAACGCTTCCCTCTATTGAAAAAGAAATCAAGAAGCTACTGAAGGCCAAAATAATTGTGCCATTGAGATACTCAGAATGGGTAGCAAACCTTGTTCCTGTTCGGAAGAAAAACGGAGAAATAAGGCTGTGTGTGGATTTCAGGAATTTAAATAGAGCATCTCTAAAGGATAATTATCCACTGCCTAAAATGGACCACATCCTGCAGAAAGTGGTGGGAGCATCCAGAATGTCAATGATGGATGGTTTTTCTGGCTATAATCAGGTAGCTGTGTTTCCAGAAGATCAGAAGAAAACTGCATTCACTACACCATGGGGAACATTTATGTATGCCAGGATGCCATTTGGATTAATTAATGCAGGAGCTACTTTTCAGAGGGCAATGGACATAGCCTTTGTTGGAGAGCAGGACAAGTTTTTGGTGGTGTATCTTGATGATATCACAGTATTTTCAAAGAATGATGATGAGCATATTGAGCATTTAAGAAGAACTTTTGAAAAATGCAGAAGGTATGGCCTTTCTCTCAATCCTCAAAAATCTTTATTTGCATTAGATGAGGGAAAACTCTTAGGGCATATTGTAACTAAAGATGGTGTGAAAATAGACCCTAAGAGAGTTGAAGTAATAAACAATATTCCTTTACCCAGGAATAAGAAGGAAGTACAGGTGTTTTTAGGCCGAATTAATTTTCTGAGAAGGTTTATTCCTAACTATGCTGAGATAGTTAGGCATATAACTGATATGTTGAAAAAGGATAATGAAGTAAAATGGTCCCAGGTGTCTAGAGATGCATTCACCAGGATAAAACAGGCATTCACTGAAGCTCCTGTGCTAGCTGGGCCAAATTATACAAAGCCATTTATGATATTTTCATTTGCTTCACCCCATACAGTAGCAGGAGTCTTATTGCAAAGAAACGAAGATGGATATGAGCAGCCTATAGCTTTCTTCAGTCAAGTGCTTCATGATGCTGAGTTAAAATATAATATATTGGAGAAGCAGGCATATGCCCTGGTAAAATCCCTCAAAGCTTTTAGAACCTATGTTTTGCAATCTCACATTACTGCATATGTTCCCACAGCAGTTGTCAAAGACATTCTTGTTCAGGGGGATAGCGAAGGTAAAAGAGGAAGATGGATTGCAAAAATACAGGAGTATGATTTGGACATAAGGCCTACTAAGCTGATTAAAGGACAGGGACTTGCTAAAATGTTATCTGAATCAAATCATCAAGCCTTGGGCATTAATTTATCCATGATAGCAAATGAAGAATCTGAGAAAGGAGAAGAGCAGCAAGGACTAGAGATGGCCACTCAAAAGGTACACATGAAATATCTCACTAGTCCTTGGTATAAAGAAATAGTTGAATATATTTTAACACTTAGCTGTCCCCCAAGTTGTGATAAGATAAAATACAGAGCTGTAAGAATGAAATCCCAGAAACACATAATTGCTAATGGACAGCTATATTGGAGAGACCCTTCAGGTATATTACTATTATGCCTCACAGAAAATGAAGTGGAAAATATAATGACAGAATTTCACGAGGGAATATGTGGAGGACATTACAGCTGGAGGGCTACAGCTCATAAGATCCTGAAGGCTAGTTTCTACTAGCCAAAATTATTTACAGATGCTTTTGTTTGGGTCAGAGCATGTGACAAGTGTCAAAGATTTGCAGAAAGGCAGAAACTAGCAGCTTTGCCCTTGATTCCTATCCATGTCAATGAACCTTTTCAAAAATGGGGATTAGATTTCATAGGAGAAATACATCCCCCATCAAGTGGCCAATATAAATGGATATTAACAGCCACAAATTATTTCACAAAATGGGTGGAAGCCATACCTACAAGAAATGCTACAGATACTGTGATAATCAAGTTTATGGAGGAAAATATCATATCCAGGTTTGGCTGCCCTGCTAGAATTGTAGCTGATAATGCACAGGCTTTCAAGTCGGCCAGGTTTGTAAATTTCTGCCAACAGTATAACATCATATTGACTCACCCCACAGCTTACTATCCACAGGGAAATGGCTTAGCAGAGTCTTCTAATAAAACCCTGGTGAGAGCAATGAAGAAAACAATAAATGAGAATCAGAAGAATTGGGACTCCCAATTAAAATTTGCTCTATGGGCGAATAGGATAACCAGCAAGAGAGCAACAGGGAAATCTCCCTATGAGTTGGTGTATGGGCGAGCAGTTGTGTTTCCTGTGCAATTGGCGTTGCCGGTAGCACGTTTTATGCAGGAAAGCCAGGAAGAACCAGATGACATGGTCAGAAGGATTAATCAACTGGTTGAATTAGAGGAAACACGAGACCAGGTGAATCAGAGACTGGTGGAGTATCAAGAGAAAATGAAGAATGTATTTGATCGGCATGCGAAAGATAGGAAATTTCAAATTGGAGACCTGGTTCTCAGATGGGACGTTCGAAGAGCAGAGAAAGGCAAGCATGCTAAATTTGATCCGTTGTGGTTTGGCCCATTCAAAATTGTGAATCAAGGAGGAAACAATACTTTCATGTTAGAAAACCTACAGGGTGATCTGCTGGATGCCCCTGTGAATGGCCAATTTCTCAAGCCTTACTTTCAATTTTGATTCGGGCAGAGTATGCCTGTTGTATTATATTGTATATAGACTTCGTTTCAGTTTTTATTTTAATAAAGAAAGGGTGCCGGCAAATTATCAGAAGAAACGCAAAGGAATGCAAAAACAGAATGTACATACAGAAATGTTCAGTGGTCTGCGTGTTCTCGACATGTCCAAGGATGAACATGCCGTCCCCAAACGGAGCCGATGTTGTGCATATCAGCCCCCCCCCCCCCTATTTCAATTTTGGCCACCAAGTCCCTTTGGATCTGTTTAAAACATCTTTCACAGCCACAGACCTCCATATTTTGTCTATGGTTACCTTTTCCGCTCATAAAATACACTGCGCAATGGTTAAAACCCGTGCTTGGAAATATGTCAGGCCTAGCCCCCTGAAGCCTTGGCCCCTTTGGTTTTAATTCACACATGACCCGAGCACAAGACCGTGTGCCAAGCAGGCGGGAGTTCATCACTTCGCGTTTCCGGGCTAAACCGTGGCCGTCAGATCCAAAGCCAATCAACGGAGCGGCGGTTGTTTTATGTGGTGGTCCCCGCACCCGTACACATTGCCAAAACCAGCGGTTAATTCCGCACCACCTCCACCGAGCCGGCGGTTTTCAACCAAATGCCAGCGATTCCACAAATCGCGTGACGCGTGTCCCTGAGTACGGCGTTCAAAACCACTTTTTCGCGCGTTAAAGGTTGAACAATGGCCGGGCAGCGGAATTCACCCGCGCCGTTGGATCTGTCGACCTCCATCCAACGGCGGATATCCTCCAAAGCTGCTCGCGCATTAACCCATGTCTGTTGTGTCCCGTGGCCCACCATTACGTCACCCCAGGCGCCTTCGGGCCGTTGATCCGTTTTCAAAATCCGACGGTCCAAGACGCATTCTTCTCCGCCGGTTGACTCCATAGCCACGTCATCCTTCCACCTGTCCTTCGTACACCCATGTGTCATCATCTCGCGTGTCCATAGTATTCTTCCCCCGCCGTATATGTGTGTTTTTCATTCATTTTCATCGTTTTATTCAGTCATCACGTTCAAACCATTTTACGTGGAAAACCTGCGTTCCGTCTGTTTATCAAAAGCCTCCATCGTATTTCTTCCGCCACCCTGTATGTTCTTGTCATATGTTCATATCTGCGACGTCATCACCATCTCCACCTCCACGCCCCTTGCTCCTGAGTCTGGTTTTTCTAATGTATCTATGGGTTTTGCAGGTTTCAAGATGATAAGGAGGCGCTTTAAGTTGTTGCCTCCGTTGCAGAGGTTAAGAGCATGTCAAAGGACGATATTCTGCTGGCGAAATTTAAGAAATTAAGGAGTGAAGCCGAGGGTAGTTGTATGATATGACAATCCTTAAAGAAAGCAAGGATATGAATCTATAGAACCCTCCAGAGAAAATCAAGGGACAGATTCGAGCAGGCGAGAGTATTAATGGGGCAGCGTGAAATACCAGTGAAAGATTAAGAGACACAGAACCCAGCATTAAAAATTTGGAGTTTAAATTCAAAGTTAGAGGTCCGAGAGTACTTTGCATAATTACAAACAATCTCAAGGTCTTAAGGCATCAGATTTTTCCCCTCAGTGAATGGCAGAACATTGTATATTTTATTATTTGTGTCTTGATCGTGAGGAGATTTTCATCCTCAACATTTATTTTTGGAGGTAAATTGTAAAGTACAGTCATTTATATTTAGTCATTCTCAGTGTAGGCGCGAATGTTTTCCGCCATTTTGTTCAAATCAAGTCATTAAATGTGCTCCATCTACCTCCTTCTCTAGAATTCTCTATCTTTTCTATAAAAACCCGGAAATAAGACATTAGAAGGGTTCCAAATTTCTATCAGCAAACTGTGCAGTGAAAAGGCTTTCGTATACATTTTGTAACACTTCTGTATGAAGGTTCAGAGCCCGTAGGGTCTCAGTGAGGAGGAGTTATAACTGTAATGAGGATTCTGGTCTTTGGTATCTCACAGTTTGTAATTTTCTCATATGTGTTAATACAATATCTCATTTCATGCTATTTATCTTCTTGTATCATGCTCTAGAATGCGAGTGGCTCACTAATCTTGAGTAAGGATTCATCCTAGTTGATGCCCATACTGGGGTTAGTCAAGCGCTTTAAATAGCCCTAGTCATGATATACTGTTCCATATTCATCTCATCCATATTTTCGGCTATATTAGTTACTTGAGGAGGGTGCTTTTAAAACGCCATTGTCATGTATGGATTCTTAGTTGGATAAGCCCATATGTGATTTTGTTGTGTATCTGGGTATCAGTCTCATGTTAACTAATATCTTCTTCATGTTTCTTCACTGCATCCACTTTCTGATATTTGATTTCTGTGGCATATTATTTGAACTGGCCCTCTTTACAGTATGTTGTCTCTCAACTGTCTGATGCCTTTGTATTGGAGTTTTGCATGATGTTCCTACATTATTCTTATCTTTGTATCAGCTTCTGAGAGAGATTGGTCCCATTTAAACTAATTTCCTTGTTTTTCAAGTGATAGTAAGAGAGCTTTTGGATTGACAACCCAAGCTATATGATGAGCTCCTTGCTATATTAAGATGTCCTAGGAACTGGTCTATGGCAACTCTAGACTATCTCTAGGGGTGACAAAATTGTCGACAACACAAATCACACCATCTTTAAGAGAATATTCAAAGGTTCAAGCAGTGGAAGATCACATCGAGCATCGACAAGAAATTCTCCAACTCTTAAAGGACAACCTGAATTTAGCACAAAATTGAATGAAACAATAGTTAGATCAACATCGCAGCGAGAGAAGTTTTGATGTAGGGGACTGGGCATTTTTACGGCTACAACCATACAAACAAATGTCCCTCTAGCAAGCTAAGAAGGATAATAAATTATCGCAAAATTACTATGGTCCTTACAAGGTGTTGCAAAATATTGGTACTATGGCATACAAATTGGAGCTTCCTCCTTCTTCACGAGTGCATCAAATTTTCCATGTTTCATGCTTTATAAAGGTTATAGGTGAAAATCTTCCATTTCAAACAATAATGCCAGAAATTGATGAGGAAGGAAAAATTATATTGGAACCTAAAGTGGTCACGGAAACAAGAACTCGATAGCTATGGAATCGATCAACTTCAGATTATCTCATCAAGCGGAAGAACTTACCCACTGAAGATTCTACATGGGAGGATGAGAATTTTATAAAAAGCACCCAGAGCTACTCAGGCATTAAGGACAACACTTTTGAAGGAGAGGGGCATGTTAGGTCCCTATATTACTAGTATAGTCCCTTATTGTTGTTAGTGTAACCCCCTTATTGTTATTATTGTACCCTTGTAACCCCCATATTGTTATTATGGTGCCCTTAATTATTATTGTTAGGTCGGCTAGGATTACATTGTGGCCCAACTAGGATCCGATCTTGGCTCCATGGACTCCTATATATAGAAATGAGGTTTTGTAATTTGAATCATCCAATAATTTTTCATTCATGTAATGTATTGGAGGTTGCCCCCTCGAAGTGGCTTATTTCTAAGGCATTGATATCTCTTTTCTTCTATTTTTGGAGCTGTTTTCACAACAATTTATTAAGTGAGCACTCGAACCCACCTCTTTAAAGCTCTTAAATTTGAACTTATAAAAATATTACATCTTTATGCTAAAGTATAAAAAACATTTACTTTACCACATATTTGATATTTTTCCATTTTTTTTTTTTTTGAAAAATCAAAACAAAGGATATTGAAAATGAGCCACAAAAGTATGCACCATTGTGCATGCTTCCTTCCACTATAGTCCCATGACCAGTATGCTATGGACTCTAAATAATTCATCCATAGTGAGGTTAACTGGTTTTGTCACCCCTTACATTGAACCGATCAATTCGATCCACATACACCTTGTGTCTATTACATTGACACCCAATGTTTGGGTAAGGGGGTATACCTTCTAAAGGATTTCGAAGGCCAACTCCTTCGTTACCCTCATAATGCAGTCTACCTTAAGTTATTTTACCCCTAAAATCACCCATTTGGGTGTGTGTTTAATTTTTTTCATGAATTTAGGTAGCTTTCATTGTTCATCATCATCTCATCTGTTGTCTTGTGGCGCTTTTCGTATCGATCCATAATCCACACTGTATATCAGTTATGCCTAGGGTGCAAGCCGCTTCTTCCCGAATCTAGCCTCGGCGACTTTGGCCATTTTAATCGATGCCCTAGATCTCTACATCCTTCATCTTCATGTTCATTTAGATTCCTTGTTTCTTGTCATGCAATTGAATGGTGTATATAATGTGAATAACCATGTCCTTTTTATAATAAATTTACGAGTGAAGTTATTAGTGCGTGAATTTGAAGCCATTACATTTAGTCATGTACCTAGAGCCCATAATCACTATGTAGATAGAATTTCGACCAATATTCTAGATTGGAACTTATCACATGTATTTAATAGAAGACAATAATCATAAACAAATGGAGAACCATATACTTATCATATATAAAAGGATGCATATCCATAATATGCATCATAAATTTTCTGGAGTCTACTACTCTAAATATATCTGACATTCCCACAGCATGTTACAAAATCAAAACAGGGGGCACCACATGCCCTTACATCTAATCACCATCTCGAGGGTCCCAGGCCAATGGCTCGGCTCCTGCAACTTGTAGATCCCATACAGCCTATGCGACCATCGCAATGAGGCGCATGAATTCTTACCACTCTTAAGGTAGCCCGATACATGCCTCGAAGTACTCGTGTTCAAGATCGTGCCATATACGCTCATATACACTAGTTAGCATCAGCTCACACCAGCGATGGACATACTCTAGAAGAGCCTCTAAGTTAGGGATCTAATCCATATCTATCCATTTGATCTTCAAATATGCCATACCTACACAAACCCACCATGTTTTCCAGCTCAGGAAAAAATAATCTACATTCGAAATCATCAAGTCTCGGTCGCCAGCTAAAAATAGGACAAAACCCACTTTTTGGACAACTCACATTTTTCAAGCCTTGTACCTGCAATCTCATAGTTTTCCCCTTTGGAAACTACAAGCCAAGTTGTATTATAGGGCCTAGGAATTGTTAGCCATCCATGAGGATGAAGAGAGTATTGTTCTTGGGAAATGGGCATGTAATCTAAAAAAATTAACGACTGAAAGAGTAGAGTAGTGTTAGGCCACAAACTTGTAACTCATGGATCTTGATTCTAATGGTTGGTTTGTCCACTAGGATCACCACAAGATTTAGGGCCTTCTCCTCCTCTCCAAATTCACCATAGCTCCACTAGAAAATGAATCAAATTGGAGGGAAATCGCCCTATTAAAACAAAAACCTGGTTTTTTCTTCCGCCAATTTTGACCAAATTGTAGCTCGGTTTGACAAACTGTCAGAACCGTTGGAAATCTCTTAGCGAGCTCTAAAATGGGTATCGTTTTTTTGATGATTTTCTACTTCACCTGGAAGCCATTTTTCCATGAAGGGTCAGTTTTCTGCCACTCAAAATTAGATTTATTCACTTGCGCTTCTTGTACTTGGGGCACCACTTTTCCTTCATACATGTCAACACATGTGTCAATTTTTGTCATGAGTAACCATATTTTCTTCATGATTTTATGGTCCCCACTAGGCCTATTCTTTGTGGCAGCTTGATCGAGTCACCCTTGATTAGAGCATATGAGTTGAGTCACCATCACATTCATGGAGTCTATCCCAAGTCCCTTTGACTCATGTTACAATATTCCATCCATTTGTTCCTTCTCCCTCTATCCTGTCACCAATTTTGGTCTCGAGTCATATTGTCCCCCATCCCCTTAGGAGTCGAGTAAGTCGCTACTAGGTCATCCATGCTTTTCATGCTATGACAAGGGAAGTCATCCATTCTCTACTCAGTATCCCCTTTACATCATCATCCCTGGTGTCAGCCCATCAGTCGCTTTACTATGATCCATCGTGCCTTAGTTGAGGATTCCTCATTGCCTCACCTATGGTAGACCTACTTTTGTCAACATCAAGACATTCATTCTGGAACACAACTCTAGAGGGTAGTGTACCTTGGTTCTAGCTTCCATTCTTGTTTGCTGCCTTAGATCAGGAAAAGGGACTCCTCATTACCCTTTGACTTGGATTTTTCTCATCTGCTCAGCTTCAACATGATCAATATTTGTATACTTAATGGTTCGGTGATCCAACATCCAACTGTGTGATGTGCACATCTGTTTGGAATAAAATCAAGTCCCTTGACTTAGCCCCATCCACCATCACTTTGCGTTCTTGGGACGGTCACCATTCTTAGCACATTGGCATGTTCTGCAATTGTCCTATCAATCTTCTAGACAAGACTATTTGTGTTTACATTTAAGTCATTTACGCTCTCTTGGATTACAATATCCTCTTGGGACGTAGCTATACCTCTGCAATTTTTTTTGTTGCATATGTGGTTCACCATAAGATGTTATTTCCCAAAAATGGAAAGATCATCACCATCGATGAGTTAACATATTATGAACCGAACTCTGATACCTCTCCCAAGTCTATCATATCTTATGTGGCTGATAAGCGATTAGTCGCACCTCTCACCAGTGTTTCACCTAGAGTCTACAAATATTCCACCTTACTTGGTGAATTCCTTGGTTCCCACCTCTTATCACTAACCCCAACTCATCGAATGTTTGCATGATGCAATCATCTCGGGATAGCCATAAGAAATTTGATTCAACTAGCCAACATGAAACACCTTCGCAACCTATTGGTGGTCACTCGATGCATCCTTTTGGACATTCTCCTCAAGGACCTTCCTCTTCTGCTAGACTATCTTCCACCCCTTTTCAACCAAGAACAGTTCCCACTAGCTTTAACCATTTGGGATCCATTCCACTAGGCCATTACCCTTCCTGTTAGATATTGATTCTAGCTCCTCCCTCTGGAGTATTTTTGGTGCCTATTATGGCTACGTTGAGCCTTCCCAATTTGACCCTGGGGATGCCTGTCTGGTACATAGATCCCACAACCAACACTTTTCTTGGTCAATTAAAACCTTATACCACTTTTACCCTGATCCAACTAGTCGCTATGACCCCTCCCTTTTCTTTAGTGCCTCAGCCACCTTAACAGGAATCTACTCGTATTGCGAAAGCATCCGGTGAGGGGGGAAAAGCCAAGAAGAAGGAACCCAAGGAAAAGGACCCCTAAACAAATCCTTCTCCTATTAAGCCTCCAAAGAGGCCACCTTCATGCACTTTGTGTCATGTTGTTGGGCATGCCACCCATAATTGTCCTAATATTCCTCCTCTCAAACTTGTTGTAAAAAATTTGTTACTTAAATCCAATATCCCAGAGGTCCATGTTACCTAATCTGATTTAACTAAGAAACTCAAATCATTGCGCAAGAACCACCCTTGTGCTTGATGTGATATTTATGGCCACTATTATCACCATTGTCCCTATCTCGATGAATTTTGTGACACCCTTGAGGATGTTTTCCAAATAGAGGCTTCTCGTAGGGTATCTTGTACTCCTCTACTTGTGAGTTATGGTTCAGCATAATCGTAGGAAATTTCTACACCCACTGTGATACCTCCCCCCGATGTCGGGATGAAAAAACCTTCGGTCACTATCCTCTATCTGTCATCATCCATGAGATCCATGGTGGAAGACCCCTGGAGAGCATCCCCTTATGTTTTGACTGAACCTCCTTTACTGATCACCCTAGGCTCAACATTAGTATATGTTTCATCTACTAGCTCTATGTCTACCCTCCGTAGCAATGTGCATGTGAAACATATCTCTCATGATGATGCATCAAGTATCTCTGATGTAAAATGTGGTATTTATTCTCCCAATCCTCTCAAATTGCATTCTGATAATGACATTATGGAAGTGATGACCACCCCTGACGTTCCCTGGGATGATATGCAAGATTTTGTGTACTTCCTTCTATTGCAGTCCCATGACTAATATGTTATGGACTCTAAAGACTTCATCCATAGTGAGGTCGACTAGTTTTGTCACTACTTACGTTGAAGCCATCAATTCAATCCACATACACCTTGTCGCTATTACATTGACAGCCAATGTTTGGGCAAGGGGGTATACCTTCTAGAGGATTTCGAAGGACAACTCCTTCCTAACCTCACAATGTAGTCTACCTTAAGTGGTTTTACCCATAAAATCTCCCATTTAGGTGCATGTTTTATTTTTTTCATGCATTTAGGTAGCTTTCATTGTTCATCATTATCTCATCTGTTGTCTTGTGGTGCCTTTCGTATGGATCCACCATCCACATTGTATATCAGTTATGTCGGCGGTGCAAGTCACTTGTCCCCAAATCTAGCCTCAGCAGCTGGGCCATTTTTACCCCCATGCATTCGTTAGTCCTTTCCAACAATGTATGCATTAGATCTACCACCAATAACTAGGCCGAATATGATGAAGTGATACATTTGTTAGTCGATGCCCTAGATATATGCATCCTTTATCTTCATGTTCGTTTAGGTTCCATGCTGCTTGTCATGCAATTGAATGGCATATATCATGTGAATAACCATTCCCTTTTTAGAAAATATTTATGAGTGAAGTTCTTAGAGCGTGAATTTCAAACCATTACATTCAATCATGTGCCTAGAGCCCATAATCACAATGTACATAGCATTTCAAACAATATTGTAGATTGGAACTTATCACATGTATTTAACACAAGGCAATAATCATAAACAAATGGAGAACCATATACTCGTCATATATAAAAAGATGCATATCCATAATATGTGTCATAAAGTTTTTGGAGTCTGCTACTCTAAATACATCTTACATGCCCATATCATGTTACAAAATAAAAAGTGGGGGCACCATAAGCCCTTACATGTAATCACCATCTCGAGGGTCCCAAGCCAATTTCTCGGCTCCCGCAGCCTGTAGATCCCATACAACTTGTTTGACCATCGCCATGTGCTGCATGAACCCTCACCACTCTGAGGGTCGCTCGATACATGCCTCGATGTACTAGTCTTCATGATCATGCCATCTACACTCATATACGCTGGTCAATATCAATTCACACCAGCGATGGACATCCTCTAGCATATCCTCCAAGTGAGGTCTCAAATCCCTCTCTCTCCATTTGATATTCAAATATGCCATATATGCACAAACCCATGATGCTTTAGATCTCAGGAAAAGATAACCTTTATCCCAAATCATCAATTCTCGGTCCCTAGCCAAAAATAGGATAAAACCCACTTTTTGGCCAACTAGCATTTTTCAAGCCTTGTA
>JAXQQM020076427.1:0-13301 GCA_034641835.2 Pinus albicaulis | reverse complement strand
CGATGATTCACATTTAGCCCCCATAAATTTTTACAAGCAAATAGGGGGCTAAAATGTTTTTGAGCCTTAAAGGAATGGATTTCCTCACAAAGAAACACATCATCCTTGAAGCCTCTTTGTGCTGGTGTCCTTTGATAAATTTCCCTACTAACTTTGATTTCCTTGATAAAGCCTCTCTGCTTGTGAAGAAATGCCCCGAAGCTTCCTTTTCCCTCTTATTTCACCCCCACCTAGCTTCATTCCACTTTGTCTCCCTTTCTATTTCCCTTCTTACCCTTCAAATCCCCCCAAAAATCCCCTTTAAATTCTTCCCTTACCCTTTGTTGGCCATTTCCCCCTTTATTCCTCTATCGTTCCCCTTCCTAACCTTTAAATCACATTTAAATGGGATAAAACCCACTTTCCGACCTTGTAATAGGGCTTAGCCCCTTTACCGCAAGCCCCAACCACTTCCCCACACGTGCCCCGGTGCTGGGACCAAGCGCTTAAGTCCCAAGCACTAATCGTAATCGGAAGATCGGTGGGAGGTCAAGTTCCTTTGTTACATTGAAAAAGTCCGATGCGATCAGTTATTATATTAAGTCCCGCGATATGTTATACACTGTCGATCTGCTGTTCAGATCCGACAGTGGAGCGCTAATCGCAACTCCCCGTCCGATCGCAATCGCAAGTCCCAGTGGTGCCGCCCCGATTGAGGTCTCCCGATAAAATCATAGACGTCCATCTCCCCGCTGATCAACGGTTAGCGCTCCATCGCGCCCCGGCCTCTGATTGCAATCGCAAGCCTTCCCCATCATTTCTCGATTTAATCCCATCCGTCCGTCTGATCCATGATCCAATGACTTTCGCTTGTCCCCGCTAATCGCAATTGGAAGTTTCAATGTGTGTCACCCCTGTCCCTCCTCCGATTGTGATTGCCTGATTAAATCCCCACCGTTGTTTTCCCTGTTGATCCAATGGTCAGTGCCCAATCGCGCCCCGACCTCCGATCGCAATCGCAAGTCCTAACTCCCGATCCCCGATCGCACTCTCCCTCCTATTGAACGTGAACCGTCGATCTGATCTCTAGATCCAACGGTCAGCACTCAATCGCACTCCCACCACCGATCGCAATCGCAATTTTGAAATGTGTCACCATTGTCCCTCCTCTGATTGTGATTGCTCGATTCGATCGTGGCCGTTCATCCATATTTGAAATCGACGGCCCAGATTTGACCGCCCTCCACCATGACTGGGTCCCACATCCACGGCTCCGTTCATTGTTTCTTCGTGTTTTCCTGTGTAATTCGCCCAAATGATAATCTTTGGGCTTTACACTATGCTGTCACTTCTCCGCCAGTTTCATTGATTCTCAACTGTTCTGCCACCATTCCTTTGGCCTCCATAGCAGATATTCCTCCACCGTCCTCGGATTTTACATTGATTTAATTTATTCTGCAGGGATCACAAAGAGGCCACTACAGCAGCCAGGTGAAGCAGCAGAGGCGCATTTGAGGGATTCAAGCCCGTAATTGGAGATTTAATGTACTAATCCCATGTTCAAAGGACTCAAGGTTCAGACTGAAGACTAATGAGCGCACCAGCAAGTCATAACTGCGCTACCTAATAGCAGAGCGTGTTTTCTCCAGAGGTACACCTTCCTACAACAGTTTCCATGCCACCCCAATGCTAGAAGTAGTTAATTTCCCTGATAGAAACCCCTTAAAGACTGTCAGAAGCACCATTATGAAGCATGGATGACCCTGCGGCCTTTCCACCAGTGCATTTATTCCATCAGGCTAGTGCAGAGGGCCTAAAAGAAATATCAGAGGTCAATCTTGGCCTGACAGGCTTCCCAAATAGTCTACAGAGTACATACAGAGCTGCAGAGCCATTAAGCAGTATGGGCGAGAACACTTCCACCATTCTCTTTTAATAAAACAAATTTAATGTTCATCTACCCCTGTTATTCCCTTTCTCCTATAAGAATTCCCAAGAACGAATTGTAAAGGTTGTTGTTGTTGTTCAGTTGTTCGGCTATTGTCGTTTCTCTTAGAGGGATTCAGTCTGGCTGTTAGAACAGTCTTGGGAGGGAGTTACAGAGTAGTTTGTATGTAATAGGTTGTGAGGAGAAATTTTGGATTGTATTAGCCATTGGGCTTATTGTACATGACTGGTTTTGCATCAATTAATCAAAGCACATTTCACAGGATCCTAGTTTATTGCTATTGGTGATGTTTTTCCTAACTCTGTTTATTACGTTTTCATACTGTTTCATGTTCTTCTGGTAGGCAACAGAAGTATAACATAGGATTCACCCTTTTTAGGTGCCCTATGTTCTTGCTCTCCGTACCTTTAATGTTTTCTGCTTTATGTACTCTCTGAGAATTGTTTTCAGTTGATTTAACCAATGTAGTGGATGATATTGCCTACTCTCTGATGTATGAATTAAATGAATCAGTTCTTAGACATTCTTGTTGGGTTCAAGATGGAATATTTGGGAACACTGGGGATCAGAGTTAACCCTGTCCACTAGAATCCTTGTGCAACTAGCTGACCCTCCTAAGATCCCTTTGTTAATCTTATCTCTGTTTTCCCTTGGAGCATGCTAAAGCTGACCTGGAGTTAAATGACCTCTTGTCTGATCTATAAGCTGCCCCTTTGTCCCTCTTTGAGAGCTACCTTTGAGTATGTCCAAGCAGATCTGGAGTTAAATGACCTCTGACCTGATCTATAGACAGAAAGTTGGTTGTCTTTCCTTCTTTCACTTTCAGTCCTTAATGCTCCATCCCATCATCTATATAAAAGATCCTTTAGTATAGATGACTTGCCCTCTGAAAGCCTTGGCTATTTGTTGCATGTAATTCCCCTTTCATGACTCCATAGCCCAATGGATGGCACTTTCTTAACCCATCCTCCCTGCTGAAACATCCTGCTGCTTTGTCTCCTTTTTCTCCCATTACTTTCTCAGTCTATGATCTCATGACCAACCCACCAACCAACCAAATCATTTTAAAACCCCCTTTGTGCTTCATACCTAGCCTAACATCTCATCTTGAGCTTCAAAGATATATCATTCTTTGCTCTATTTGGAGAGATCCCTCTCCGGGTCCAGGAGGGCTAGATCCTGTGGCCCCAAAGCGGTTTTGATGTTGTCTCATCTTTTGGTATTGCCAAATCTGCCAAAACATGGGAACCCCAACATAATGGCGACTCCGCTGGGGAGGAGACCACTTTGCCTTTAGATTGGCTTTTAATTGCTGATGGTGGACAGCAGCCTGCCCCAAACAGTCAAATTCATCCACCTGGCGACTCCACACCCCATAATTCCCAAAAGACCTGATGAATCCACTGGCGGAAGACTCTGAACTGGTTGAGAAGAAGTAGTAGCCTTCTTTGCATAAATATGGATCCAAACATGGACAGAGATACAAAGTATGATGCTCTGTGTAATCAATTGAATGAATTAACAGAAACATTTGGTAAAGTGCTAGAGATGTATATGGATAATCTGAATGCAAATGAGGATTATTTAGAACATCCCATGCATCTCCCAGAGCAAGGACAAACTCAGGACCTAGAAGATGATCAAGACATGTATGATGCTTAGGAGTCTATAGAAGACGAAGAGGAAAGCGAGGAGGAACTACCTGATTGCTCACTTATGTCTTGTGTTACGCTGACCAGAGAATATCTAGACCTAATAGCGAAATCTAATAGGGAACGCTGCCTTGAGGAAGCAAGAGACCACACGGAAGAGGTAGAATCTGATGTGGAAAAAGAGGATCAAGTAAACATCTCGCCTCCCAGTCAGATAATCCAAGAGAATGAGGAATGTTGTTCTTCTGGCCATGATGAGAGGGAAACCCCTCTTTTGACATAAGAAGAGATTGATCGAATATTAAACCAGCGGTCCACCTCCGAAATCTTTTGTAGAACACACGCTCCTTCTCATTCATCTCTTGAGTTTGGTGATTCAGACCCTGAAGACTCCTCTGTGGATCAGGACGATGAAAGACCTGTTGAGCGTCCATAATGGTTGACTTGGCCAAGCCAACCAATTTTTGACACTGATGGAGAGAGCTATGATAGTATAATAGCAGATGAAGATTCTTCGAATCTTCATTCTGCTTTACTATAGATCATCAATGAGACTGGAAACCAGTAGCCTTTCCTTTCAGAAGAAGAGGAGGAAGGAAAAGAAGAGATTCTTGAGAAAAATGAAAGCGACGAGCCTTCTCTTGAAAAAGAGGAAACAATGGAACAAACCACTGCTCAAGAATGCTTAGATATTTTCACGGAGCTCAGCACATCAGAGCAGAACATATCAGATCTCCAAGAGGACTCAACTCCAATATATGATGAGTCCTCTAGTTCAGAAGATGAAGGAGACACTCTACTCCAAGAGAGTCTTTTTCTCCATCCAGTGGAAGGAGAAGAGGTCCTGGTTGAAGCTAGCCTGCCAGATATTCATAGCCAGGTATCCTTTTTTGATCCTTATGCACATTTCCTTCAAACATTTGAAGAAGGATCAAAGGTCTTTTTGAGCAGCATGTTGCAGATAGAAAGAAAAATTTTCAAAGCTACTGTTATTGAACAAAAAGAATGGGAGTTGCCCTGCCTATCCAGCCTGCTCAAAGAGTTGAGCAATAAAGACCAGTCATGGGATCACTTGATGGATTGGTTGCATTGGAAGACAATGTTTGTAAGCTAGACTGTAAATATTCTAGTTAGAGTAGGGTAGGTAGGAAGCTCAATAAAGCTTAGTCTGTGAGCATGTAGTCAGTTGTCTTTAAATTTCTGCAAAGTCCAGCAAGCCAGACAGTCTAATCCTGGCTTAACTGTTTTTCAATTTCTGTCTTAGAATGTAGAGAGGAAATCTGCTAGACAGTTTAATCCTAGCAGATAGTAGATTAGGTAGAGAAGCTATGAGGCCAACAGTCTAATCTGGTCTCATGGAGTAATAAGGGTAGAATTAGAATAGGTTTATTTTCCTGTTTGTAAGGGTTTATGATGTAAAGGGTCTGCAAGTCCAAGTGCGCCCAAAAGAAGAAAAAATGCTAGGAATATAGTGTGGGTAGGTATTTGTTTGGAAGAATTTTACTGCTGATATGATGTCTTCAAGATTTGTGGCAGCTAATCCAAGAAAGAAAAGGGGTGGCTCAAGCAGCAGGAATCTGGCCTACACCACATATTATTCTCTGAATTCTTGACTCCTTCAAGAAGAATCCATTCCCATGTGGAGCCACTGTTAGCCCCCCCTATAAATTTTTGACAAGAAAATAGGGGGCTAAAATGTTTTTGAGCCTTCAAGGAATGCATTTCCTCTGAAAACACATCATCCTTGAAGCCTCTTTGTGCCTGGTGTCCTTTGATAAATTTCCCTCTACTGATTTCCATGATAAAGCCTCTCTGTTTGTGGAGAAATGCCCAAAGGCCTCTTTTTCCCTCTTATTTCACCCCCCACTTAGCTTCTACTTTGTCTCCCTTTGTCTCCCTTTCTATTTCCCTTCTTACCCTTCAAATTCCCCCAAAAATCCCCTTTAAATTTTTCCCTTACCCTTTGTTGGCCATTTTCCCCCTTTATTCCTCTATCGTTCCCCTTCCAAACCTTTAAATCACATTTAAATGGGTTAAAACCCACTTTACGACCTTGTAATAGGTCTTAGCCCCTTTACCGTAGGCCCCAACCACTTCCCCACACGTGCCCCGGCGCTGGGACTAAGCGCTTAAGTCCCAAACACTAATCGCAATCGGAAGATCGGCGGGAGGTCAAGTTCCTTTGCTACATTGAAAAATTTCGATGCGATCAGTTATTATATTAAGTCCCACGATATGTTATACACCGTCGATCTACTCTTCAGATCCGACGATGGAGCGCTAATTGCAACCCCCCGTCCGATCGCAATCGCAAGTCCCAGTGGTGCCACTCCGATTGAGATCTCCCGATCAAATCATAGCCATCCATCTCCCTGCTAATCAATGGTCAGCGCCCAATCACGCCCCGGCCTCCAATCGCAATCGCAAGCCTTCCCCATCATTTCCCGATTTAAACCCATCCGCCCGTTTGATCCATGATCCAACGAATTTCGCTTGTCCCCACTAATTGCAATCGGAAGTTTCAATGTGTGTCACCCCTGTCCCTCCTCCGATTGTGATTGCCCGATTAAATCCCCACCGTTGTTTTCCTTGTTGATCCAACGGTCAGCGCCCAATCGTGCCCCGACCTCTGATCGCAATCGCAAGTCCTGACTCCCGATCCCCGATCGCACTCTCCCTCCAATTGAACGTGAACCGTCGATCTAATCTCCAGATCCAACGGTCAACGCTCAATTGCGCTCTCACCGCCAATCGCAATCGAAATTTTGAAATGTGTCACCCTTGTCCCTCCGCTAATTGCGATTGCCCGATTCGATCGCAGCCGTTCATCCATATTTGAAATCGACAACCCAGATCTGATCGCCCTCCACCATGACCGGGTCCCAAATTCACGGCTCTGTTCATTGTCTCTTCATGTTTTCCTGTGTAATTTTCCCAAATGATAATCTTTGGGCTTTACACTATGCTATCATTTCTCCACCACTTTCATTGTTTCTCAACTATTTCGCCACCATTCCTCCGGCCTCCACAGTAGATCTTCCACCACCATCCATGGATTTTACATTGATTTAATTTATTCTGCAGGGATCACAAAGAGGCCACTACAGTAGCCAAATGAAGTAGCAGAGGCGGATTTGAGGGATTCAAGCCCATAATTGGAGATTTAATGTACTAATCCCATGTTCAAAAGACTCAAGGTTCAGCTTGAAGACTAATGAGCACACCAGCAAGTCATAAATATGCTACCTAATAGTAGAGCATGTTTTCTCTAGAGGTACACCTTCCTACAACAGTCTCCAAGCCACCCCAATGCCAGAAGCAGTTAATTGCCCTGACAGAAACCCCTTAAAGACTATCAGAACCACCATTGTGAAGCATGGATGACCCTGCGGCCTTTCCACCAGTGCATTTATTCTAGCAGGCTAGCGCAGAGGGCCTTCCAGCCAGAAAGGACTCTAAAAGAAATATCAGAGGTCAATCTTGGCCTGACAGGCTTCCCAAACAGTCTACAGAGTACATACAGAGCTACAGAGCCATTAATCAGTATGGGCGAGAGCACTTCCGCCATTCTATTTTAATAAAACAAATTTAATGTTCATCTACCCCAGTTATTGCCTTTCTCCTATAAGAATTCCCAAGAACGAATTGTAAAGGTTGCTGTTGTTGTTTAGTTGTTCGGTTGTTGTCGTTGCTGTTAGAGGGATTCAGTTTGACTGTTAGAAAAATCTTGGGAGGGAGTTACAAAGTATTTTGTATGTAATAGGCTGGGAGGAGAAAGTTTGGATTGTATTAGCCATTGGGCTTATTGTACATGACTGGTTTTGCATCAATTAATCAAAGCACATTTCACAGGATCCTGGTCTATTGCTATTAGTGATGTTTTTACTAACTCTGTTTATTACATTTTCATACTGTTTCATGTTCTTCTCGTAGGCAATAGAAGTATAACATAGGATTCACCCTTGTTAGGTGCCCTATGTTCCTTCTCTCCCTACCTTAAATTTCTTCTGCTTTATGTACTCTCTGAGAATTGTTTTCAGTTGATTTAACCAGTGTAGTGGATGATATTGCCTACACTCTGATGTATGAATTAAATGAATAAGTTCTTAGACATTCTTGTTGGGTTCAAGCTAGAAGATTTGGGAATACTGGGGATCAGAGTTAGCCCTGTCCACTAGGATCCTTGCACACTTTCACCGGCCTTTCTAAGACTTTGTTAAATTTATCTCTGCTTCCATGAGTTGCTAAAGCAGACTGAGTTAAATGACCTCTCCGGGTCCGATCTATAAGTAGCCCCTTTATCCCTCTTTTGAGAACTACCTTTGAGTATGTAGGTCTTCAAGCGGTGTCCGGAGTTAAATGACCTCCGACCCGATCTATAGACAGAATTGGGTTGCTTTCCTTCTTCACCTTCTCTCCTTATCAAACTTCCATTCCATCATCTATCTAAAAGATCCTTTAGTATAGATGACTTTCCCTCTCGAAAGCCTGGGCTAGTTATCAAAAGCGATTCTCCTTTGTGACTCCATAGCCCAATGGATGGCACCGTTCGACTCATCCCCTTTGCTAAAATCCCATGTTGTTTTGTTCCTTTTCTCCCATTACTTTCTCAGTTCATGATCTCATGACCAACCCAGCAACCAACCAACCAGATCATTTTAAAACACCCCTTTGTGCTTCATACCTAGCCTAATATCTCAATTCGAGCTTCAAAGATATATTGTTCTTTGTGTTATTGGAGAGATCCCTCTCTGGGTCCAGGAGGGCTAGATCCTAGGGCCTAGAAGTGGTTTTGATGTTGTCTCATCTTTTGGTCTTGCAAATCTGGCCAAAACATGGGAACTCCAACATAATGGCGACTCCACTGGGGATGAGACCACTTTGCCTTTAGATTGGCATCTCATTGCTGATGGTGGACAGCATCCTGCTTCAAACATTCATATACATCCACCTGGCGACTCCACACTCCATAACTTCCAAAAGACCAAATGACTCCACTGGTAGAAGACTCTGAACTGGTTGAGAAGAAACAATAGCCTTCTTTTCATAAGCATGAATCCAAACATGGACAGGGATAAAAAGTATGATGCTTTGTAAGATCAATTAAATGAATTAACAGAAACATTTGGAAAAGTGCTGGAAATGTACATGGCTAATCTGAATGCAAATGATGATTATTTAGAACAGCCCATGCCTCTTCTAGAACAAGAACAAACTCAAGACCGAGGAGATGAGCAAGACATGTATGATGCTCAAGAATCTATAGAAGACGAAGAGGAAAGTGATCAGAAACCGCCTGATTGCTTACCTATGTCTTCTGTTATGCTGACTAGAGAAGATCAGGACCTAATAGCAAAGGCTGATAGTGAACGCTGCCTTGAGGAAACAAGAGACCACGTAGAAGAGGCAGAATCTGATGGAGAAGAAGAGGCTCAAGTAAACATCCCGCCTCCAAATCAGCTAACACAAGAGAAAGAGGACTGTTGTTCCTCTGTCCATGACGAGAGGGAAACCCCTCTTTTGACAGAAGAAGAGATTGATCGGATATTAAACCGGTGGTCCACCTCCGAAATATTTTGTAGAACACACACTCCTTCTCATTCATCTCTTGAGTTTGATGATTCAGATCCTGAAGACTCCTCTGTGGATCAGGACAATGAAAGACCTGCTGAGCATCCAGAATGGCTGACTTGGTCGAGCTAGCCTATTTATGACACTGATGGAGAGAGCTACAACAGTATGATGAGTCTCTAGCTTCGTAGGATGAAGGAGACACTCTACCCCAAGAGAGTCTTTTTCTCCATCCGGTGGAAGAAGAAGAGATCCTGGTTGAAGCCAGCCTGCCAGATATTCATAGCCAGGTATCCTTTTATGATCCTTATGCACATTTCCTGCACACATTTGAAGAAGGATCAAAGGTCATTTTGAGCAGCATGTTGTAGACAGCAAGAGAATTTTTTGTAGCTTCTGTTATTGAACAAAAAGAGTGGGAGAAGCCCTGCCTATCCAGCTTGCTCAAGGATTTGAGCGAGAAAGACCAGTCATGGGATCACTTGATGGATTGGTTGCAGTGGAAGACAATGTTTGTAAGTTAGACTTGTAAATAGTTCGCTTAGAGTAGGGTAGGTAGGGAAAATCTCAATAAAGCTCGATGTGTAGCATGTAGTTGGGCTTTTACTTTCGCAAAGTCCAAATAAATCAAAGTAAACAACTTGGCTTGGTCGTTTTTCAATTTCGTCGTAGAATATAGAGAAGAAATCTCGTTGGAAAGTTTAATCCCAACAAATATTAGATTAGGTAGAGAAACATATGAGACCAACAGTCTAATCTGGTCTCATGGAGAAATAAGGGTAGAAGTAGAATAGGTTTATTTTCCTATTTGTAAAAATTAATGATGTAAAGGGTCTGCAAGTCCAAGTGCACCCAGAAGAAGAAATGTTAGGACTATAGTGTGGGTTGGTAGTTGTTTGGGAGAATGTTTTTATGTTGATATGATGTCTTCAGGATTTGTGGCAGCTGATCTAAAGAAAGAAAGGGATGTGCCAAGTAGCAGGCATCTGGCCTACACCAAAGATTATTTTCTGGATTCTTGACTCCTTCAAGAAGAAGCCATCCCCATGTGGAGCCACTGTTAGCCCCCCCCTATAAATTTTTGACAAGCAAATAGGGGGCTAAAATGTTTTTGAGCCTTCAAGGGATGCATTTCCTCTGAAAACACATCATCCTTGAAGCCTCTTTGTGCCTGGTGTCCTTTGATAAATTTCCCTCTGCTGATTTCCATGATAAAGCCTCTCTGTTTGTGGAGAAATGCCCAAAGGCCTCTTTTTCCCTCTCATTTCCCCCCCACTTAGCCTCTACTTTGTCTCCCCTCTATTCCCCTTCTTACCTTTCAAATTCCCCCAAAATTCCCTTTAAATTCTTCCCCTACCCTTTGTTGGCTGTTTTCCACCATTATTCCTCTATCGTTCCCCCTTCTAAACTCTAAATCACATTAAATGGGCCCAAAACCCACTTTTAAACCATATAATAGGCCTAAGCCCCTTTACCACAAGCCCCTTAACCACTTCCCACACATGCCCTTGTGCTGGGACCAAGCGCTTAAGTCCCAAGCGCTAATTGCAATCGGAAGATTGGCATAAGGCCGAATCCCTTTGTTAAACCCCAAAGTTCCGATGCGATTGGTTTATCGTATAAAGTCTTGCGACATGTTTTACACCATCAATCTGTTGTTCAAATCCGACGGTGGAGTGCTAATCGCACCCCCCGCCCGATCGCAATCGCAACTCCCAGTGGTGCCGCCCCAATTGCGATCCCCCGATTGCATCGCAGCCGTCCATTCTGCTCGTTGATCCAACGACTATCGCTCTCCCCACTCAATCGCAATTGCAAGTTTCACCGTGTCGCGTTTGTTCCACCCCGATTGTGATTCGCCGATCCAATCTCAGCCGTCCATCCAATGCAGATCCGATGGTCATCACACTAATCGCTCCATTCCTCCGATCGCAATCGCAAGTCCTAACTCCCGATCCCCGATCGCACTCTCCCTCCGATTGAACGTGAACCGTCGATCTGATCTCCAGATATAATGGTCAGTGCTCAATCGTGCTCCCACCGCCGATCGCAATCACAATTTTGAAATGTGTCACCCTTGTCCCTCCTCCGATTGCAATTGCCCGATTCGATCGCGGCCGTTCATCCATATTTGAAATCGATGGCCTAGATCTGATCGCCCTCCACCATGACCAGGTCCCACACCCACGGCTCCGTTCATTGTCTCTTCGTGTTTTCCTGTGTAATTCACCCAAATGATAATCTTTGGGCTTTACAGTATGTTGTCATTTCTCCGCCACTTTCATTTTTTCTCAACTGTTCCGCCACCATTCCTCCGGCCTCCACAGAAAATCTTCTGCCACCATCCCCGGATTTTACATTTATTTAATTTATTCTGTAGGGATCACAAAGAGGCCACTACAGCAGCCAAGTGAAGCAGCAGAGGCGGATTTGAGGGATTCAAGCCCGTAATTGGAGATTTAATGTACTAATCCCATGTTCAAAGGACTCAAGGTTCAGCCTAAAGACTAATGTGCGCACCAGCAAGTCATAACTGCGCTACCTAACAACAGAGCGTGTTTTCTCCAGAGGTACACCTTCCTACAATAGTTTCCATGCCGCCCCAATGCCAGAAGCAGTTAATTGCCCTGACATAAACCCCTTAAAGACTGTCAAAACCACCATTATGAAGCATGGATGACCCTGCAGCCTTTCCACCAGTGCATTTATTCCAGCAGGCTAGCGCAGAGGGCCTTGCAGCCAGAAAGGAATCTAAAAGAAATATCAGAGGTCAATCTTGGCCTGACAGGCTTCCCAAACAGTCTACAGAGTACATACAGAGCTGCAAAGCCATTAAGCAGTATGGGCGAGAACACTTCCGCCATTCTATTTTAATAAAACGAATTTAATGTTCATCTACTCTTGTTATTCCCCTTCTCCTATAAGAATTCCCAAGAATGAACTGTAAGGGGTTGTTGGGCCATTGTTGTTCGGCTGCTGCCGTTTTAGTTAGAGGGATTCATTCTGAATGTTAGAACAGTCTTGGGAGGGAGTAGCAGAGTAGTTTCTATGTAATAGGCTGGGAGGAGATAGTTTGGATTGTATTAGCCATTGGGCTTATTGTACATGACTGGTTTCACTTCGATTAATCGAAGCACATTTCACAGGATCCTGGTCTATTACTATTGGTGATGTCTTTCCTAACTTTGTTTATTTCATTTTCATACTGTTTCATGTTCTTCTGGTAGGCAACAGAAATATAACATAAGATTCACCCTTGTTAGGTGCCCTATGTTTCCTGCTCTCCCTACCTTTAATGTTTTCTGCTTTATGTGCTATCTGAGAATTGCCTTCAGTTGATTTAACCAGTGTAGTGGATGATATTGCCTACTCTCTGATGTATGAATTAAATGAATCAGTTCTTATATGTTCTTGTTGGGTGTAAGCTGGAAGGTTTGGGAACACTGGGGATTAGAGTTAGCCCTATCCACTAGGATCCTTGCACAACCAACTGGCCTTTCCAAGATCTCTTGTTAAACTTATCTCTGTTTTTCCCATGGAGTTGCTAAAGCAGATCTAGAGTTAAATGACCTCTGGTATGATCTATAAGCAGCCCCTTTGTCCCTCTTTGAGAGCTTCCTTTGAGTATGTCCAAGCAGGTCTGGAGTTAAATGACCTCTAACCTGATCTATAGACAGGAATTGGGCTGCTTTCCTTCTTTCACCTTATCTCCTTAATGTTCCATTCCATCATCTATCTAAAATATCCTTTAGTATAGATGACTTGCCCTCTGAAAGCCTTGGCTAGTTGTTGCAAGTAATTCTCCTTTCGTGACTCCATAGCCCAATGGATGGCACTGTCTTGACCTATCCCCTTTGCTAAAATATCCTATTTCTTTGTCTCCTTTTCTCCCATTACTGTCTCGGTCTATGATCTCCTGACCAACCCAGCAACCCACCAACCAAATCATTTAAAACCCCCCTTTCATGCTTCATAACTAGCCTAACATCTCATTTTGAGCTTCAAAGATATACCATTCTTTGTTTTATTGGAGAGATCCCTCTCCGGGTCCAGGAGGGCTAGATCCTAGGGCTCCAAAGTGGTTTGATGTTGTCTTATCTTTTGGTATTGCCAAATCTGCCAAAACATGGGAACCCCAACAGCTTCAACTA
>JAXQQM020088834.1:0-33276 GCA_034641835.2 Pinus albicaulis | reverse complement strand
GTGGAAGAAACCACCCATGTAGCGCCAACCATCAGAGGGCGCATGCGCACTACAGAAGCTGAGCGACTGGCTCGAGATGCAGAGAAGGTTGTAGGACCACCTACAGCACAGCGCAGACAGAGGAAGTCACCGGATCGGTACACTGGATACATGGCTCTTGTGAGTCAATGTGTTGTGACGGAGCCATCCTCTTTTGAGGAAGCTGTGGAGGAACCCGCATGGGTTGATGCCATGATCGAAGAATATGATTCGATCGTCAGGAACAGTGCATGGGAGATTGTCCCAAGACCGGTGGGAAATCAGTGGTGGGTTCGCGATGGATCTACAAAGTGAAGCAGGCGGCTGACGGGAGTGTGGAGAAGTACAAGGCGAGATTTGTCGCCCGTGGTTTTTCACAGATCGAGGGGATTGACTATGAGGAGACTTTTGCACCTGTCGCAAGGTACTCTTCCATACGGACGATCCTTGCTCTCTCAGCGCAGATGGGGTGGCACATTCATCAGATGGATGTGAAGACTGCGTTCCTCAATGGAGTTATTGAGGAGGTGTACATAGAGCAGCCTGAAGGTTTCGAGATCTTCAGCAGTGAGTCGCATGTGTGCCGACTCAAGAGAGCACTGTACGGGCTGAAGCAAGCACCTCGTGCTTGGTACACTCGGATAGACATCTACTTCACCGGGCTTGGATTCTCCAAGAGTGAGGCAGATCCAAACCTGTACCAGATTGTGGTGGAGGGGAAGCTGTTGATCATCGTATTGTATGTAGATGATCTGATTTTGACTGGCGATGAGCAGTTGATACTTTCATGCAAGGAGGATATTGCACGAGAGTTTGAGATGAAGGACTTGGGCATCCTTCATTATTTCCTAGGATTGGAGATTTGGCAGCGCAGCGGAGGACTGTTTGTTTCTCAGGGAAAGTATGCCCGGGAGATTCTGGAGAGGTTCAACATGCAAGGCTGCAAGCCTGTTGACACTCCTCTTCCCGGTGGTTGGAGGAAGGAGGATGCTACTTCAGCGGAGGTAGTGGATGCCACTGTCTATCGACAGTTGGTGGGGTCGCTTATGTATCTGGTCAATACATGACCCGATATATGCTATGCAGTTAACCAGCTTTCGCAAGCTATGGTTAAGCCTACGAAGCTCTTTTGGAAGGTGGGCAAGCATGTATTGCGCTATATCAGAGGCACATCGGGATATGGTCTATGGTACAGACAGGAGGATGGAGCGAAGCTTTCCGGCTTCACCGGATGCGTACTGGGCAGGGAGGCTCAACCACTTAAGAGCACATCCAGAGAGTTTTCGCATTGGGTTGACAAACAGCTCTCCGGCAATAAAGCAGTAGTTGCAGATCCGTGGCACCTGGGCCTGGGCGAGAGGCCGAGCACAGGCTACTAATAAAGCATCGTACGAGGCTATTTGGATGAGGAAGATCCTCGTCGGATTGTTCGGGTCGCATTTGGAGCCTACTGTGATTTATTGTGATAACCAGAGTTGCATTAAACTCTTGGCTAATCCAGTATTTCATGATAGATCCAAACACATCGACATCAGGTACCATCATATCAAATATTGTGTTCAACGGAGAATCATGATGCTTTCATATGTTCCCACGGAGGATCAGGATGCCGACATCCTGACGAAGGCGCTCACCAGGAGCAAGTTCGAATTCCACAGAGGCAGGATAGGGGTTGTAGATAATCCATATCTTGCTAAGAGGGAGTGTTGAAAATGCAGCAAGATGATGGAGCTTAGTGAAATGAAGTCGCCTTCACTAAGTGGGCCCGTAGGCAAATTCTAGAGCAAAATCTATTTTTAGACTATGTCTATTTTTAGACATATGGAGCATGGTCCGGGGATTGCAGTATGTTATTCTTGGAGTATTGGTCATGTTGGTAAAAAATATATGGGACTCTATTTTTTGGACCTATAGGTCGAAGTCTATTTTTAGACTGCCTCTCCTTAAAATAGGGAAGTCAAATATTATTTACCCTTAATAATATTTAGACTATAAACTTCATTTTACTCTCTTGGAGCACTTCAGTTCGAGCCTTGGAAGTGGCTCATGCATCTGACAGAGGAATTACGCTATTCCCAAGGGTTTGATGGCATCATGCATGGTTGACTTCAGTTAGGACTTCAGTGGCAGAAGTTTGGTGGAGTTAATGAGACAGATAGTGGAGTTGTGTTCTGCTTATTTTAGTTGAACTAGTTGAGATTAGTTTAACTAGCTAATCAATTAGTTATGAGTGGAGTGAATTAAATATTATTTAATTCATTAATTAGTAACTCATTATTCAACCCAAGAACACATCAGTTCACTACAGTGCATGATCAGTTCAGTGGAGACCAGTGAAAGAGGTAGATGAAAGGGTGGAGTTAGCTATCAGTGGCGACATCAGTTGTGCGTGAGATTTGCACCACACTTGGAGGATTTTTCCATGACAATTGCGCAGTCAAGCCAAGGAGATTCGAACCTTGGATCTCTATATAGACAGGCCTGGATTGCGTAATAGAGGCAAGGCAATTGGCGGTGAGTTTTGAACCAGTAACCTGTTCAAAACTGAGCTAGATTGTGGGTAACTGTATGAGAAAGTACTGAGTACTTGTGAGGAGTATTGTACTGATTTTGTTACTTGATTTCTCCATTATAATATACACAATAGCTGCGGGGTTTTCAGCTATAAGCTTTCCCCATACATACTGTGTTAATGTGTATGATGATTTGATGTGTTATCGCTTGATTTTATTTCCGCATGTGTGATGATCTGAGTTGATCTGAGAGTGGAAGAGATTATGTGTTGCATATAAATTCAAATTGTATGTGATCGATTGTCTCTGTGATAATTAATCATTATTCAAAGAAGTTTCTAAATTAAAGTTGTTGAATCTTGATCAATTCACATTTAGATTGAAAGCATGGAACATTCTGAGGGATGGAAATGATAACTGAGAAACCTCTGGTAGTAATTTTGAAGATACAACAATGACAAAATTGTTAGATAGAGTTGTAAAGATAAAATGAGATACATTTAATTTATCCTCTAATGATCGAAAAAGTAGGTCAATGAAACTCAAAAGTGCAGGTCATACTGCAAAAGCAACTAAAAAGTTATAAATATAAAGCAAAATAAACTAAATGACTCAAAGGGAGAAATACGAAAGGCATGAGCATATACAAGCACAGTGGATCTCAACATATTGCTCACTTCAAGCTCTTAATCCCCTGGAAAATTTTAATAAGAAGTGCTTGTCAAGGCTTACCTCACTTGATCTCCCACAATAACTACAATAGCAATAGAGTCAATTATCATTAATAATGACACATTATCAATAGACTTGATATAAAAGGCTTGAATTTATTTTTCCAATTCCAGCCTTAGGATGTCCCTTTCACAACACCAG
The DNA here is from genome assembly GCA_034641835.2 of Pinus albicaulis. Classification (NCBI taxonomy): domain Eukaryota; kingdom Viridiplantae; phylum Streptophyta; class Pinopsida; order Pinales; family Pinaceae; genus Pinus; species Pinus albicaulis. Next base: position 29,872 of record JAXQQM020088834.1, on the reverse strand, counting down.
GCAATGAAATTAAATAAAAATGAGTAGCAACAGGGGGATGATCAAGAGAAGATATTATATTTCCAATACACAAATCTCAACATTAACTTATTTTTTTCTTTTTTTTCTTAATTTATTATATTAGTGAAGATTTCCTTCACATGTTTGCAGTGTTTTAAAAACATGCTACACCAGAACCAACAAGTTCAACAAGTTCAATCCTCAAAGTCAATAGACTAGATGTCAATTTAGTATGAAACCAGTTGAGAAAATTGGCAAGGGTCTAGAAAGCCAAAAAATTGTAAAAATCGAGACAATATGGGTAAAAATTTGCAAACATCGGCTAGGCCAAAAATCATGATTTCATGATTTCTATGCAATAAAATCAAGATGTTTGCAACATTGGTTGAGACAACTAGTTCCCAAAGTAAAACAGTCCATACCCACAAGTGCAGATAAAAAGGGAAATTACAAAAGGAAAAAAAAATCTCTCCAAACCCTAAGTGAAAATTATATAATGATCCCCCTTATTTTCCTCAAACCTTTATCTTTGATCAATTGTGAATGACTAGAATCTACAAAGTTGCAGTGAAGATATTTGATTCAAAAAGAGATTTATCATGACCATCATTGGTATGTAGTTATTGATTGTAGGTTTTATCCAGTAAGAAGATTTATTTTGGACTCCAGACACCATTTCAAGCCTTGATGTTTATGCATTTTTTTTCAAATATGTATTGCACTCGATGCCATTTTGTTACATTTACCCTTACATGCTATATAACATTTAGTAACAAAAATGTGAAACCTTTACATATTTGGTGTCTAATAGTTTTGGTTTACATTGTTGTACATGAAAATATAGTTTATATGACAATTTTCATCATGTCCATATTTTTAGTAAACCAATTTGTTAGATAGTTCTAGTCCAGTATGACCCTGGACTAGTTTCAATACTAGTTCCAACTTCTAAAAAGTTATTTGCTGGTCTTGATCAATACATTTGCAGTCCAGTTCCTTGAAGCCAATCAAATATATCATAGTACATATCTATTTAAATCTCATGGATATTCTAAGCATGATCTCTTTTTTTCTAGTGTTAAACTAACATACATGCATAGATGCATATATAGATAGGAATTCTGAATGAAAAATATTCGAAAGGAGTCTACATTCTCATTACCTTGAATCTAGGGTGTTGTATTTTAAAAAATTGGCAAGGTCTTGAAAGATTCACTATTGGCTGAATGATATTATTTTTCTTTAAGTTTGAATGTTGGTTTATTTCTCATATTGTTTAAATATTCAAGAATAGTCATGTGAATATATCCACACAAGAGAACGTTGGAAAGCAAACTACAAACCTTATGCCACAAAAATATAGTTGAATTAATGACATTAGGCTCTTGCTTCCATTTCCAGAATCCATTGGACACGTAGGAATAAAAATCAACGATGAAATGCATATAAATGGTGTTTTATCAGAGGGATTCTACCCAATACCATGCATCAGAAAATGGTGAAATCCCAAGGATGTTACTCAACCAAAATGTTCATATAAATGATGTTTGATCAGATAGATTCCATAAATCAGCATGCATGATAAAATGGTGAAATCCCAAGGTTGTTGTAAGAGTTACACCCCATCTTCAAGGTTTTCATGTATAGAATGAGAAGATCACTAATTACTTAGGTTGAGCGATCCAAAATGGTTTTTTGATCAAGTCAAAGTGGCTAGGTAGATTGAAGGCTCTTTTGACTAAGGTTTAATGCTATTTCACTAAACCCATGATACCACAGGATTGACTCATAAAGCTACAGCAGAGAAGAGTCATGGAAGGGTAGTCAACACTATCATTAGTAGCACACTTCACCTTGTACAACCCCCTAGAATCATAGTCACTAGGTTTGTGTTCATGCTTGAACATAAAATTAAAAAAAAAAAAAAACACTCCATAAAGAAATTCAATAAAATTCACCAATAAATTCAAATATATCTATATAAAAAACTTACATATAATTATTTCAATATAACATATATCAAATAATAAATATATTAAATTTAACATTTATAAAACATGGTACATATAACTTAGTAATTGAAAAGAAAATATTGATAAGCATTATTTATTACACATTCAAAGATATGCTTAGGTCAAATAATTTACGGATATAAATTCACTGAACATAAGAATTCAAGAATATTTTGTTGAAAGAATGGAACCAAATCCAAAATGTGAGACTTAATGTATAGTAGATTGTTTCAAAAAGAGGAACAAGTACAACACAATTCATAATATGGGAAAACTCGAGGAGCGGGTTAATGAACAAAAAGTTACTACCAACAACAAGCTTATAGAGAAGGAATTGGATCACATCATATCCAATGTAGAGTTTTCAAGAAACAAGAAGAACAACCCCTCTTTGACCATAGATCTATAATAACATGCCAAAGAAATGATAGCATGTCATATGGATTTAACCTCAAAGAAGAAACCCCTATTGAATGGTATCAATGGAAAGCTACAACAATTAAATGATGAATGCTACTTGTTGAAAGCCCTCCAGGGTTCAGATCTTTCTCCAAAATCTAGGGATGAGAGACAAATGGAAGACCGTGAGGCTAAAGAATACCCCCACCATCCCATTTCCTTGAAGTGAATTAATAACGTGAATAAACTTAGGTCCCCCTCTCTATGAGGGTTTAGTTTATATATTTTATTTCTATTGTTCTAATAGCATATGATTTATTGGCTAAAAACCAAGATATATCCAACACTAGCATGTATTGCTTATATTATATTTAGTGGCCAACAACCCAACTATACTTAGTATTATTTTCTTTTCATTACGTTGAAGGCATTCTTATTGTGAGATTCTATGAGATGACATTGTAGATATTCGTAGGTAATAACTGTAGAGATATCCTCTACGTGGAATTTTTAAAATTAATGCTCCTGCTCTTCGTTTTAACTCCATCACCCAACATCCGTTTAACACTGAGAATGAACTATGAGGATCCAACGCAATAGAGATATGCACCTCAAATTCCTTAAGGTGTTATAATGTCTCACGGATTCTGGGCCTTCTTATTGTGCATATCTCTTTTCCAAAAGGGAATCACGTATGAGTTTCCTATGGAGATTCGTGAAGGGAACCACAAATTTCTCAAGGTTTTCTAATGTCTCAGGGATTCAAGTCCTAGTTAGAATTATTTTTCCCCCGAATTATTTTTAGTGATCGGGGCTCTGGTCATGCTTGTTTTGAATTTACAAAATACAGTGTTGTGGGCTTGGAAGGTGGGATATACGGTAAAGCCTAAAGGTGGGTGCTCTCCATCAGGCCTAGGAATCTCAGGATGTGATATAAGGTAAAGCTTGGAGATTGGAGTTTTGGTTATGGCCTAGTAATCCCTGGATCAAACTATGGATTGCGGTAAATCCTAGAGACTATGAGACAAGAAAATTCCTCACGGTGTAGGTGGAGAAATACGACAACATCCATTCTTGTTTTTTCCTAGTGATATTGTGGATATCATGGTAAAGCATGTTATTACATGTTTATTGTTTTGGCCTAGTGATTTGGTGTGTGTTACGGTAAATCTTGGTTTCTATTTATGAGGGTGAGGTGGTTTAGCCTCAGGAAGCTTTGGTTGGTTGCTTTGGTTTGAGTTCCACATTCATAATTAGAATTTGGCATAGGGGTGATTTTCTAAAGAGAGATTTGGATTAGCCAATCTATGGTCAGTTGGAACATGGTAGTCCCATAATGGGTTGGTTTTTTAATTCATTAACAACAATTTATTTCCTTGGTATCTTATGTGTAAATGTATTGGTTTATATGTGGATTATATGGCTAATGTATCCTTGATATTTATGTTGTTATTATGTTGGTTTTAATAATGTCTTATGATAGTGATGATGTATGGCTCTCATCATGTTTTGATTTGTAAATGAATGAACAATGTATCTATGACATAATAGATGACAATGTGGCTAATGATTTAAGGGAAAAATGCTTCTTAGAAATTCTTAGATAAGTATGAGACCCCTATGCTCAGATATCGGTATTAGACTTGTAGATTACATATTTGCGACATGTTTGACGAAATTCCTGTCATGGCTAGTAGGGGTCTAGTTAATCCCCTTGTTCAATTGTTTGCATTTACATCGTTATTTTGCTATTATATTTCAGTTATGAAAGGGTCATGGAATTCTAGGAAGTGACTTGGGCTCTCGGCCTAAAAAATTGGCACATAAATCATGTTTATAGGCTTAGAAATATTGGGAAAAGTCCCTAGTCACATGCATGCCATGTTCTGCATGTGACTGGGGGGTTGATGCTTGAAAATGACAGCTTGATGTAGGGAATAGCCTTCTGGAAGGTTATCATGGCTCCCCGTTGTCCTGTAGCAGGTGTATAAGGTATGTGTAGTTGTCTGGTGATGACTCCACTTCCTTAATGTGACCTAGGAGGTTGAATCAGATCCTAGTCGCTTCTCATCACATGTTTACCCTAACTAGCCAGTGACTTGGGTAGATATGGGATGAGGATGTTACAAATTTGTATCAACGCATTGTTCACCCCTTGGACTGGCATTAGAGGAAATTTCATCCTAAAAGTTCCCATGAAATTTTCATGTAATTTCCATGTCATAATATGTAAACCAATCAACATCCTTTAAATTTACAAAGAGGTACATGTAAATATTTTGGAGGGAAAAGTGTTAGTCATGGTTTTAGTGATGTTTCCATGTGAAAGCGAGGGTGTCATCATGGAATGTGACGTCATGAGTGTATGATTGGTTACACATTGTTTATGCTTGCATGTTGTCAGTATACATTGGTATGATTTTTATTTTCATGCATGAGGTCATGGTATGTGTAGTTGATATGGTCATGCATTAATGACTGGACTCTAGCTAGAATTATGTTTATGTGTTGATACACTCATTTTTTATATGTCTATATGTTGTTATGATTTTGTATATACATGTATTACACTGATTTGGTTGATCTTGTAGATGAGATATCCTCCCTGAATTATGCTAAGGTATGTTGGTTTATTGTGATTTGGTTTAGCTAATATAGTATGCCTTCCAGGAAGAAATCAAATATGACTAGAAAGATGGTAGACTACAAATATTCTCCCTATGAATCATATGAGAAACATCGTTTTGGGCACTCTTCTGACTTAGCAGACACTCTAAGAATTTTGAAGGAATAAATAAGGAGTTGTAAGGGAGACAATGACAAAATCGTACAGGAACAAGAGAAACAAGTAGATGTTAAAGATTAGCCATGGGAAGGAGGAAAGAACTAATGGGGCATGTGGAAGTAGGTCTCATGGTGGTCATAAGTCGGATCGAGATGACAAAGTTAGATATGGAAGGTTAGTAGATACTCCCAATAGGAGAGGTAATAGACATAGGTACTATTATATTTCTGGTTCTGATAGGCATAATGAACATTAGCACCACCATCCTTACAAGAGGAGTGATAGAGGATTATTTCCAGATGAGTTTAGGAAAGAAACACAACCTACTTTTGATGGATATTTGAAGAAGTTGGAAGATGTAGAGGCTTGTATGCTTGGGATGAAGAATTTATTTGAGTTGCATAATTACACAAATAATATGAATTCTAGAGTAGTTATCTTCAGCTTGAAAGGTAAGGCATATATCTAGTGGTATGATGTGAAGCGGGTCAGAGACATCAGGACATAAGACTTGAGTTGGCATGAATTAAAGAGGTTTTTCAAGAAGAAGTACATGTTAGAAAGGCACTACGACAGTAAGTCCAAATAATTCTATGAGATAATGATGGGATCAATGACAGATGAAGAGTATACAACTAAGTTCTTGGAGCTATTGAGGTATGTACCATATCTTAGAAATTAAAAGGCTAATGTTCAAAGGTTTTTCATTGGTTTTCCATTAGCATTTATAGATCAGATTGAGTATGATGAGCCTTAGTCACTTGAGGAAGTTATTGGGAAATTGAAGCATTGCTATGAGCAATCGAAGTGTAAGAATGAATCTTAGCAAGGATGGAAAGGGAAAGATAAAGGTAAAGGTAAAAAATAGTCGAAAATATCAAGGCCTCAGAATTCATAATAGAAAGAAAATGTGGCACCACAAAAGAAGTTCAGTGCAGCTAGACAGGGACATGTGTCACAATAGTAGCATAAAGGTGAGGGTACAGGATGGTTGGAGTGTTGGACATGTGGTAAGGAGCATCGTAAAATGGATTGTCTGCATAATCAGGGTGGTAGGCCTCAGACATATAGTGCAAAGGAGGCACAGACTATTGGGGATGTTGGTTAGAGCATTCCTCGTATCTATGACGCACTGGATAATAGGCCGGAATACCATCATGCATATATCATTGAAATTGTTGAAGTCCAACAATAAATTATAGCACACACACTAGTGTGGGACTAATAGGCCTTAGTAAGCAATACATTATAGTGAAGGCCAATTTAATTAATTAAATTGGTGTGTGTCTATTAATTTTCCGTTAATTAAATTGGACAATAAAATGTAATATTATCTCATTATCACTTGTAATATTATTTCAAGTTGAGGGTGGTTGGTGAGGCATGCAAAGTAATTATATTAGTTATGGAGTTTGAATTGCAGTTGATGCATTAGTTTAATGCATGAATAATTAGTTAACTCAATTAGGTGAGTAAGAGTCAATTGAAATAGTTGTAACTGTTTGTTGCACTAGTGAGAGATCAAGTGAATTAAATATTATTTAATTCAAAATCTGTGTTCTGCCATGCAAGTGATTATTTACTATTAATAGTTGCACGCATGTCAGTTCTAGTGAAGACCAAGTTGAGACAAAGGTTAAAGGGATGCTAACTATCAGTTGTGCGATTAGAAGGTTGACCGCATGCAACCAAACATCCATTGTATTTCCCATGATCCTTGTGTAGTTTTGGAAGGCCAAAATTCCTAAAGAACAGGGATTTCATTCATCAGGAATTGCGCAAGAAAGGCATGTTGTTTAGAGGCTGAGAATTGGCTAAGTGTTGGTCAGTTTTGTCCAGGATAGTATGAGACTGCAGGAGACTCTTGTGAAAAGAGTGCATTGTAATTTTTTCATTTTTCCATGGTGAATATACAATAGAAGATAGAAGGGTTTTGAGCAGCAAGCTTTCCCCGGAAAATTATCTGTGTCGTGGTTTGATTTGTTTCTTTCTAAACTTGTTGTGATCAAATTGTGTTAAATTTCCGCAATTAATTCGTAGAATTATTCAAATATATTGCTTTAGTATATCACATGATCGGATTGGATCAATGAAATACATATTGTTTGTATAATTTATACATGGTATCAAAGAATAGGAAAACACTATAGTGGAGGATCAAGATCAAAATGGCTTTTAGTGGCTTTAGATTGGAATATGAACTCAAGGGCAACACTTAAATATATTGCGTGGAAATATTAGATGGACACAAGATTAGAGGAAAATGGGTTGAAATAATTCATTGATAATGATGTTCCCAAACCCATTATAACAGATGCTGCAAATCTTGATGCTTGGCAAAAGAAGGTTGCAAAGGCAAGGAGGATCTTACTGGAGGGAGTATGAGACCACATTGTCTCAAGTCTCCATGGAAAAGTGACACCATATGAAATATGGAAATCTTTGACAGATCTGTTTCAGAGCGGCAGTGATCATAGAAAATTGGCACTGAAGAACAAGCTCAGGAAAATTAAAATGGAGAAAGGCGACACCATTCTGAAATATTTAACAAATTTTGTCCAATGTCGGGATGAGCTTGGGAGCGTAGGAATTACTATTTCAGATGATGAATTGGTGAGCCTATATCTTATAGGACTTCCCAAGAGTTGGCATAGTTATTAGGAATCTGTGAATAGAAGGGAAAAGCTGCCAAATTGGGAACGACTTTGGTCGGATTTGGTGCAAGAAGAAATCAGGCGGAATACTAGGGATGGATATTCATCTAAGAATGATGATGATGATGATTTCAATTTGGCTTCCAAGGCGAAAAACAAGAAAGGAAATAAATTTCATTCCAAATCTGAGTCCGGCAAAGATGGCAAGAAGCGCGACATGTCTAGAGTGAACTGTTTTCATTGTGATGAGAATGGACATTATGCCACTAATTGTCCACAAAAGAATAAGAACAATAAGGATTTAGGATATGCAGCTGGTGAGGCTTGGCCTCGCAATTTGAGCTTGAATTTTTGCTCATTTCATGCATGGTGTCAAGTGCAATGGGGTCGGTGTGGTACTTGGATAATGGTGCATCCTTTCACATGACGAGAGACAAATAAATTTTTAGTAGCTTGGAAGAGAAGGACCTCTAGATGCATATCGAAATGGGTGATGATGGGTGGTACATTGCTACCGAGATTGGTACATTTACCTTCCAGAGGCAGTCAGGTAAACCCTTTCAATTAAAAGATGTAATGCATATATGAGGCTTGAAGAAAAATTTAGTCTCAGTTGCAATGTTGGAGGATAGAGGCTATGATGTTGTTTTTAGTGAAGGAAAATATTTCCTTCGACACAAAGCAATAGGACAAGCCAAGAAGATTAGGATTCATGTGAAGAATCTCTATAAACTTGATGTAGGTGGTTGCACAACATTGATGGGTAAGGCAGACAAAGCGCTGAGCCGGGATGAGGGTGAGTTATGGCACAGGAGATTAGGCCATCTACACCATGGAGACTTGAAGGTCATGCAACATATTTCTATGGATCTTCCCAAGGGTACTCTTGTGCAGTTAGACACATGCAAGGTATGTACCATGGGGAAGTATGAAAAGACCACTTTTCACGAGAAGGAGAACCGAGCCCTCAAAAAATCCTCAAAGATTTGACTATTCACTCGTACGTGTGTGGACCATTCTCTATTGCTTCGACAGAAAATCATAAGTACTATGTGATATGTGTTGATGATTTTTCTAGAAAGTAGTGGAGTTACTTCATTAAAAGAACGATTAGACATTCTAAAAATTTATTGAGTTCAAAGCACTGGTGGAGAAAGACACTAGGAAGCATGTGAAGGCTCTTAGGAGCGACAATGGTGGTAAGTACTTATCAAATGAATTCAAGAACTTTTGCAGCAAAGAAGGAATTCAGAGAGAGTTGATTGTGCCTCATAACCCACATCAGAATGGGGTCACAGAAAGAAATAATAGAACAATTGTGGGTGCAGCATGAGTGATGTTGCATGATCAGGGCCTATTGTTGCATCTATGGGCGGAGGCATGCAACACAGTGGTATTTTTGCAAAATCATTGCCCTCATCGGATACTTGGCATGAGCACACAAAAAGAGGCATTTACTGGTAAGAAACCTGATGTTTCACATTTTAATATTTTTGGATCATATGTTTATGTGCATGTGACCAAAGACGCCAAGAATAAGCTCTAACCAACAACCAATATTGGGATATTTTTTGGGTACACTGATACTCCCCACAACTATCGGGTGTATTTTCCAAACAACAGAATGACTGTTGTGAGACAGGATATAAAATTTGATGAGGAGAAAGCCATGTGATTGTCCATTGAGAGGGAGTTGGATTTGCATGCAGAGGCAGAACTCTTGGTTCCAAAGAATGAACCTCAATATGTGGAGAAGCCACATTCGAAGGATCATGGAGTGCGTAAAGCACTCATGCAAAGCCCCACAAGAAAAAGGTAGAAGGCGAACCACGGGTTGATAGATTGAGTCTTGATGCGACGTATACTCTAGAGCCCCTATTTCACTAAGTAGACAGGTAGAGATAGTCTCCCGACAGTTTCAGATACATGACTCTTATGAGAACCTAGACAGTTAGAACCACTTTCCTTTGAGGAAGTGCTGCGACAACCAATTTGGGTTGACGCTATTGATCCAAAATATTTTGTTCGAGATGTGTTAAAGAATTACATGTGAGAATTGTAGTTTAAAACAAGAAACTTTAAAGGCATAAACATAAGATGAGAGAAGTATTTAACATCATGCAAGAAGACACATAATTGATGTCAGAGTTCGTTCAGGAGGGATTATGTCTACGGGCCCTTATCAAATAGTGGGGAGGCCCTTTTCTTCATTAAGTTGAAAAAATGAAAGTACAAGTACAAAAATGAGAAATAACATCCTTATCCCTCCATGGCTGAAAGTGCCCTAAAATTGCATACCTCTGATGAAGAAATGGACAACACTGTTGGATTTTTTGCGTCGAGTAGTGTAGAATCCATAAAACACTTGCATCAAACTGACAAAGTGAAAATATGGCCCCTATGGAAAATGGCTTAGATCATGGTTTCACCCCCTCCTGCACACTGCTTAGGGTTCCGCTGCCTTGGTTTTCATGCCCGCTCCTGTCTGCCTTGGGCGCACTACAGAAATGAAGGTTTTTATAGAGAAATGTTGACAGAATTTCTAAAGAAAGTCCATTAGGTGGATTGGTTAGAGTTCCAAATATGAGGGAGGAGGTTGGGTGGTCAAACCCCAATCCCTCTGAATAAAGGCGAAAAATGTTTTAAAAAATTCCGTATTTGATTTTAAAAACTTGCCATATTATTTTTTAAATCCAACATATAAACCTTTTAAACTATCGCTGTATTGATTTTAATACACGTGGGGCCCAAGTCTGCATTGGGTGGCCTGGCCCGTCCTTTCCGCCAACGCCAAACAATTCATGCGTCTGTGGGTTAGGCGGTGGGTTAACACCCCCGCCTACCCCTATATATATATATATATATATATATGGTGTGGTTAAGATGTGGCCATCAATGCCGTGGGGCCCGACGGGGGTCATGGCCACCGGACCCATCTTCATACATTCTTTTTTTATGATTTTTTTTGGATGGGAGGGCATGTGATGTGACAAAACTAATTTTTTATTTTTATTTTTTATTTTAAAACAAGATGGTTGTTTCGGAATTTTCGAAAATTGAACGAAGGAGTGAAACTAACGGACCCACGAATTTTCTCAGAATCTGGTTGGGGTTGGCCAGAATCTGGTGGCCGAGATCCAACTAAATTTTTGCCTCCTTAAGCCTGTCAAGTCACCAAGTCAACCTTCAAACTTTTACTGCTCCTAACTCCTCCATACGGACTCGGAATTGAGTGCCATCTGCACCGTTGGAATCATAAAGATGAGATCTACAACCTAAACCTGGTCTGAGGGATTTCCAAACACTTTGATTTTTTAGTATTTTACTCAAGCCACTTGTACGTAGGCCTATTTGATCGACCTGGATCATTCCTCCTCACTAAAGAGGTTTCGGACCCCAAAAGCATTAACACTCTCAGCACATTGTTTGTGTCCTTCCCAAACCACACTTCCAATCCTCTGTATGCGAAGCTGGTACATCTTTTGCAATCATGCACACCACGCATGACTTAACCACTCCTCCTTGCCAAGAGTTTATAGAATACACTCATTTTCCAAGGATTACATAAAAGAAAAACAAAGCAATCAATATCTAAACTACTCATAAAGAAAGGCCAAAACATCATCATTGCGTTTTGAAGTGATGGGAAACACACCATCAAGTTTACATTTACTTGCAACGTATGATTTACAAATGTGGCCATCACACTAAGACCCCTAAAAGAACCATATTTTACTTAATAAGGTAAATGAATTATCCTTTTGGAGGATCTAACTGTGGAACATCTTCGTGGACTGGACTCTGTATGGATGTTCTTTGATCCTATCATGTTTGACATGAAGGTTTCTGGGGTTCATTATGGTTGTGATGATTCTTCCTCCTCCATACCTTTCATGTCGTCTTGGAACGCCTCCTCCCAATGTAGCTCCGAGAAGTGCCCATGAATCCATCACTGTCGCTGAGGTGTGAGGAGGTGCTCTCATCATTAGTTGTTGGTGGGTCGCTGGTTGTCTTGGAGCTTTCTCCCACTTCCTTCCTGGTGTATCTGAGCCTTGCATGACGTAGAAATTCCTTGACTTTGATGGGGTTTACGATTCCTTAGCCATTGATGCCGAGGCCCTTTCCTTGATACCCCATCTTCTTTAGTAATTTGGAAAAAATCCCTGTAGTAAGCTTTTCAAAAGAAGTGAATTCATCATCATGAAAAATACATGAAATTGAAGGGTTGATTTTTACCTCGAGTTGGTTATATCACAATTTTTCGAAGGCCTCTTCCTTAGCTTGTAACTGGCATAGTAACCTTTGTTTTTCTTCCCTTGCTTCCTGTAGGAGCCTTCTTAGCTCAACATTTTCTACTTGGATGCCTTGGTTAATCTCTTCAAGTTCTTGGAACTCCGCTGCAGTAAGTGTCCTTTTCTTCTTTGTTACAATATTTGTTGATATTTTTGTTTCATTTCCTGAATCAGAACCCAATTCTATGGGTCCTTCTGCCGTGATCCCGAAGGCTACAAGTTTCATTTCATTTCCTGAATTAGACCCAGGGTCAATTTGTCAACCTCATGAAAATCCTGCAGATGTGACCTTTTCATCTTCCTCGGATCCAGAATATTTAGATTCTTGGTTTTGTTGTATGGTGGTGGTGGTCTTATGATTCCCTTTTTTGTCATTTCTCTCAGTTCTCAACTCAAGGTGTAGCTTCCAACAATTTTCTTCATCATGTCCCTCTTTTTCACAATGTGTGCAAGAGGGCTTTTCTACCCTTCTTTTGGCTATAACAATCCTTTTTGGGTAGTCACTTTGTTTTTGTGCCCCCCTGCTTTCTATGTGCATGGACTTTACACTGGCCTCTTCGATGGTAGGAGGCTCAAACAACAATAATGAATGTCTTATGTAACTATGTAATGACCCAATGTACTTAGTTACAACTTCAGGAGAATCTAATGAAATTCCCAAACTTAGTGCTTGTTTTCTAAATTCCTCGGTAAAGCTTTGCACGTTTTGTCCTTTACCTTGCCTTAGGTACTACCACTCCATTAAGGCTTTTTGCTTATAACCCAAGGGATATAATTGACATTTAAGTGCAACAATAAAATTTTACCATGAGGAAAGAAGGTTACCCAAATTACTACTGCCTTGAAGTTTTCTCTCCCACTAGATGAGAGTTATGCCACTCAATCGAAGAGAAGCCAACTGGATCTTTGCCTCGTCCTCCACAATCCACTGAATTGTGCAGTAGATTTCAAGCTTCCTAATCCAGTTGTTAATTTTCTTTGCATCACTTTCACCGTTATACATCTGTAGATCAAATTTTACATCTAACTTAAAGAAAGGTTCATTAGATGCATTTCCAGAATTTTTATGATGATGGTCAGAAGAGGAGGAAGGACTTTCATTTCCTGAAGGAGGTGGGTCTCCTCCACCACCTCCATCCACCGAACCTTCTCCTTCTGAAACATGCTCCCCTATTTTCTCTAATTTATAAATTCTAGAGAAAAATTTCTCAACCCAATCTACCATGGTGTAGAAGGTATTGCAGAAGTTGAGCTCCTATTCATTTCAAACCTCGTCACCCATGTTCCTTCTTTGATGTGCATGTCCCACTTCAAGATCAAAAGACTGTAGCATCCCTTCACCTCTTCGTAGCATGTTTATAGTTAGCATACAAGCATGTAATTCACATCTAAAATCACCTTCTCTGATACCACTTGATCCAAAATCTTTTGTTCGAGATATTATAAAGAATCACATGTGAAAATTGTAGCTTAAAACAAGAAACTTTAAAGGCATAAAAATAAGAAGAGAGAAGTATTTAACATCATGCACGAAGACACATAATTTATGTCAGAGTTCATCCAGGAGGGATTACGTCTCCGGGCCCTGCCCAAATAGTGGGGAGCCCCTTTTCTTCATTAAGCAGAAAAAATGAAAGTACAAGTACAAAAATGAGAAATAACACCCTTATACATCCATGGATGAAAGTGCCCGAAAATTGTAGACCTCTCATGAAGAAATGGACAGGACCGTTGAATTCATGGCATTGAGTAGTGCAAAATCCATTTAAAACTTGCCTCAAACTGATAAAGTGAAAATTTGGCCCCTCTGGAAAATGGCTCAAATCATGGTTCTGCCCCTCCTGCACAATGCTCAGGGTTCCGCTACCTTCGTTTCCATGTCCACTCCTATCTGCCCTGGGAATACTTTAGAAATAAAGGTTTTTATAAATAAATGTTGACGAAATTTCCAAATAAATTCTGTTGGCCCGATTGGTTAGAGTTCCAAATATGAGGGAGGAGGTCGGGTGGTCAAACCCCGACCACTCCGAATAAAGGCGAAACCTGTTTTAAAAAAATTTGTATTTGATTTTAAAAACCCGCCATATTCCTTTTTAAACCCAAATTACAAACCTTTTAAACTGCCACCGTATTGATTTTAATACACATGGGGGCCGGGTCCGCATTGGGCGGCCTACCCCATCCTTTCCGCCAGCACCAAACAGTGCATGGATTTGTGGGTTGGGCGGTGGGTTAACACCCCCGCCTACCCCTATATATATATATATATATATATATATGGTGTGGTTAAGATGTGGCCGTCGGTGTCGTGGGGTCTGACGGGGGTCATGGCCCGTCACCCCGTTTTTAATATATTTTATTATAATTTCATGCCATTGGTAATGTGAGCGAGGGGTCCGGAGGGGTCATGGCTGCCGGCCCCATCTTAATACATTATTTTTTTATTATGTTTGTTGAATGGGAGGGCGTGTGATGCGACCAAACTGATATATTTTTTTATTTTTATTTTAAAACAAAATGGTTGTTTGGAATTTTCGAAAATTGACCGAAGGAGTGAAACTAATGGACCCACAAATTAGCCTAGAATTCAGCTGGGGTTGGCCGAAATCCGGTGGTCGGGTTCCAACAAAATTTTTGCCTCCTTAAGCCTGCCAAGTCACCAAGTTAATGTTCAAACTTTGGCTGCTCCTAACTCCTCCATACAAACTCATAATTGAGTGTTGTTTGCATCGTTGGAATCAGAAAGAAGAGATCTACAACCTGAACCTAGTTCGAGATACTTTCAAACACTTTTATTTGTTAGCCTTTTACTTAAGGAACTTGTACCTAGGCCATTTTAATCCACCTGGATCACATGTACACCACACCACCTATGCAACGTGTACACAATAGCACATGTACATAGTACCACATGCACGACATGTGCATGACACCGCATGCACACGACACCAAATGTACACAGTGCCACATGAAAAACATGTACACAACACCACTTGCACATAGAACCACATATACAGCATGTACACAACACCATATGCACACAACACCACATGTACAATCATGCACACAACACCAAATGTACAACATGCACAAAATACCATATGTATATATCACTACATATATAACATGTACATAGCACTACATATCCAACATGCACATAACACCATATGCACACAACACAACATATCCATCATGTGCACAATACAATATGTACACAACACCACATATCCAATATGTACATAACAACATCTATACCCAACACTACATATGCAATATACACACATCACCATATATACAACAGACACACAACACCATAGGTATAATTACTGAATATACAATATGCATAAAATTAGCACTGGACATCCCAAACCACACTGTATCTACTAAACAACCTTGCTTCCAATGTCTCTCCACCATCCATGCTTATCCTAGCATGCCATGGATCATGTTGTTTTCATTACACTGATGTATATCTTAGTATTACCTATCCAAAACATAGGCATAGTATAAACACATAATATTGACTCATATCTACATGATATCGACCTCATAAATTTGTCAGGGCTACTCTTCCCACTTGATTCCTCATAATACCAGGAACCTTTTCATGTCATTCACCTTCATATGCAATCATTCCTTCACAAGGATGATCCTAGAATACGTTGTCAGATAGTGATCACATAGATACATATGATACATAAATATATTCATATAAACATTAGCATATAAACAATCATGATCCATGATGACCCTCTCAGACAACGACAAACATACACACACACACACACACATATCATCATCATAATCAATATCACAACATAATTACCAGATACCATAAGTTCAAGGTTAAGAGAAGTCCCTTTATCCATGCACCTCATGAAAAACATTGAGAACAACAGTTCCCAACATAGCCAAGGCATCTGACGCCTCAAATCCATTTACCTTACCCTTTTGGCTACCTTTCTCATGTTAGTACTGCCACCGTCCATTTACCACAATGGACCCAACCAATCCAACCGATTGTCATATTCTTACCTTTCGCTTCCCTTATACATGCATCGACCTTCATCCGAGTCTTACATTACCTATCAGGTTCTATTCAACCCTTCCTAAGCTTCATTAAATTCCTCCTTCCTAAACCAATTCCCAAGGCCCTAAAAAACTAAAGGAAATATCAAGAATAAAACGAGAATAAAACCATGGAAACCAATACAATATGACACCATAAACAAAGTGGTATGACCATACACTAGACATAAAAAAGACTACAAATAAAGCAAAAAATAATCACAAAATACCAAAAGCACAAAAATAGCAACAAACACCATGACTCAATCCTCATGGCTTCCCAATACTTCCAAAGGACATCTCAACATATTTCATGGTAGTCTCTTTTCCATGCAATCCCCTGGATCATACTATCATAAACACATAACTATTATTGTATAAATAGATATATAATATACTAGTTATCTTAACTTGTTGTGTCAAGCACGTTTCCTTGTAACGAAACACATCCATGCCATCTCTTAAGGGACTCCAATTCCAGGACGAATCCAATATAACTACAAACTAGCTAATATACCTTTCAAGTACATGTTCATGACTATAGAACATATCCACATAATTTCAGACAAAATCAAGGTTAAGAAGACTTACTATATGCAAAGCACTCATTAGTTTGGAATTATGGTTTCCAAACATAGCCAAAGGAATTATTGCCCAATTCCTTTCTTTTACCTTTTTAGGTTGTTTTAATCGAGTCTTACTATGTATTGTCACATCACCCAAATGTTAGTTATGTAAACATATCAATTGTTATCTTGTCACGCTAATATCAAGCATGTTTCCTGCAGCGGTTTACACATGTTAGTCACATGTTCCACAAACCAAGGCATCATGTCTATGAATTTGAAATCAAACTTTACCAATACTAACAACCATGCCATGCTAAAAAATAAACTCACTTTCATCAATCATAGTATATAATGCTAAAACTATCACCTACTTACCCTCAAGTACATATCAAATGTATCAGCACATATGTGTTAGTACAACCATCTTAAAGCAAGAGAATTTCTTCATGCAATCTTATAGGCACATAGTCGTATCATGTGAGTTGTTATAAAATCAATTTTATATTACATTTATTTGTTGAAATATATATATATATATATATATCACTACAAGAAAAAAGGACACTGTTGAGGGGCGAAAAATGTCACCATAAGCTCATTGATGAGGGACAAAAGAGCCTCCGTCACCAAAAATTGAATGTCACCAAAGGTGGCGTCGCCGAAAGTATAGGTGTTGTGGTGAAATTCAAGGTTCGTCACCAATAATGATTTATAATGATGGATAGTGGCCACCACCATTTCATATGAGCAATAGTGACGGACAATAGCCTCCACCACCAAAAAATTGAATGCCACCAAAGGTGGCATCATTGAAAGTATGTGTTGTGGTGACATTCAAGGTTCGTCATGAATATTGATTATAATGAGGGATATTGACCGTCACCATTTCATATGAACAACATCAATGTTTTGTGATGGAACTTTCATGGCCGTCACTATTGGTGCATATATATGGCGACGTTCATTGACCGTCACCATTTCATATTTGGTGAGTGTCAAAAAATTTCATGATAAGCTCATTAGTGACATCAAAGTCCGTCATGAATAATGAATATAATGAAAAAAAATGACCCTCATCATTTCATATCAACAACAATGATTTATGGTGACGGACCTTTGAGGGTCGTCACTATTGATGCACATATATGGTGGCATTCGTTGATCGCCACCATTTCATATTTTGGTGAGGGTCAAAAAATGTCACCATAAGCTCATTGGTGATGGTAAAAGGAGCATTTGTCACCAAAAACTGATCGCTTCTATTCCCTAAGAATATTAGGGCACGATGGAATTGAACCACCAACCTCCTGCTTGTAAATCAGGTGCTCTTCCATTGAGCTAGCACCCTTTAAAGAATTAGAATTTTAAAAATTATATCTTGAAACCTTTATAGATTATAAATTTTGGGGTCTTTTCTGCTAGAGGGTCTGTTCCTTGTACTGAAACTTGTTCATCACTAATGATGGCCTCTTGCAACAAACCCTGCTTGAATTTGATAGTTTGCATTAAAAGAATGAATTACTCTAAAGAAATTATTTCCAACTAAGAAATTTATATAAAAAAAATATGGAAATATTCATTAAGTAGAAAGATTATTCTAACATAATATCATGTTAAACAACTTAAATTATATTAAACATCCTTTATATACATTGTTGAGGCGGTAAATCCCCTCTGCGGACAGAGGCGATCCCACTAGCCCAGATCGGGTCTAGCAACAATCAAATCACGCAATGACGTTGGTTCCTAGTTACAAGAAAGACAAAGATCGCGATAAGTGACCTACCTCAAATCCCACGCTGTTGTTGTCGAAGAAGAAGTGGTGCTCTTCGTACCTTTCCTGACAGATCACAGTCCTTCGGTTTGCTTTGTCCAGACACCTGTACACATGCAGAGAAATGATGACATACAACGTAATACTTAAAGCATGTAACTATATATTAGTCAGAGAGGATATAATTCATTGCATTTCATAAAAGAGTAAACACATGAATGGAACCAAGGTCTGAGTCGCTTATATTAATGATGACAAAAAGGGAGATTACAACCAAATGCTCTGACGCTATGATCTTCCTTCGGCGGGGCTTGTAGCGGAGCGTGTATCAATGAAGCCTGTCAGGAATTTGGACAAAGCTCTCTCTCACGGGGTTCTTCTCAGCTCTGCCTTCAATGATTTCCTGGCTATAGTTTTCCTCCTACAAGTTCAAATAGCTTGCAAATGGAGAGGGAAAGATTTTATAGATGGAGGAAGGGAAGTTTGGATCCCTATAATCATGGGATAGGTCCTATCTCTTAGGAAGGTTCCATGAGAGGTGGAAAACTACTTCCTGTAAATGGAGATCCGGAGCCAAACCACTCAACTTCTTCTGATGGTTCACTCTGGATTTTGTTAGAACCAAACTTCCGCCATTTATTTTTTAAAAACATTCCTTAATGGGGTTGGCGTGAGTGAGACACAGGGATAGTTCACCAATTGGCATGCCCTCTAGTGTGGATTTCTCCCATTGGTGCGAGGGATGAACTGACTAGTCGTGCCAAGGCTAAAACACCTATTTTTAGGGTTTTCCAGAGGAAATGTTCTTCAAGAGAATGTTTATCCTTAGGTAGGAGAATGTTATGAAGGTTTTTTCAAGACATGTTATTTCTCACAAGTCACGGGAATAGTCCTCCAATATACGAGATGAGGGACTACAGGGACGGTGAAAAAATGATGTGTAATAGATGCCCCCTAAAGCATGAGGTCCGAGAGGGAGGGAGGGGTGAAATGCTTTATGAGAACGCGCCCAAAAGAAAACACTGATGTCGAAAAACCTGCGAAGACAAATACAACTGATATCTCAGATACATGATATGTGGTATGGGCACAACCATCCATAACAAAGTGTACAAAAACTGAGATCCAAGGTATGGACACAGCCATCCACTAAATAAGGATCAACAAGTAGACTCAGGTATGGTCACATCCATCTAATCAAATGAGTCATGTAATACATGATAATAATCCACAAATAATCCGCAGCCTGGATGTATATCAGACAAAATCCAGGGTCTTGCGCTGCATCTCGACCCAAACAAAGTACAAGTTCAAGCATGCGAATATGTGAGCTGAAGTCAAACATGCAAGAACATCGTCTGATTACCAGCCAATAATGAAAGTCGTTAACAGATGCGAGAGAAACTACCAATGATGACGATGGCCCTAAAGGTACATGAGGTACAATCCACGAAATGTGAACAGTGAGCTGGCATTGAACACTCATAGAATCATCCGATCGAAGGTCAATAATGAAAACCTTGTGTCAAATGTGAATAACTTGCCATTGAGGCATGCAGGCTCCAAGGTACCTGAAGGGAGTCTCTAGACCAACTTCCTGGATAATGAGCTGAAGTCGACAGGAAGTGACCTTGATCGAAGTTGGGCCATAATGTTTCCCACACCATTGACATGAGACAGAGGGACATAATGTTTATGAATTAAGACCAACAAAGAGTCAGACAGAGATTGAAAATTCAGAGGCCAACTTCTATTGAACATATCGGCGACACGACATTGGATTTGGAAGTATTTGACATCAAAGGATCTGAGGTCATGGTGACATGGCAAAGAGTATATGAGCAGTCAAAAGAGATTACCCAAACCCATGGAGGCAAGCAGATAACAAGATGAGATGTCCCCAATCCGACACGAATGCAGACAAGTGCCATGTTCAAGAGCGACATACTGCCGACACGACTATAATACTGGTTCCATTTTCCCCCACCATTTCTGGCGAGTACCCCAATTATTTTTGAAAACAAGCTTGAAGGGGATAACATATGCTTGCGATATAAGTTTGTCCTTCGGACAAATCAAACCTAGTATATTTAATGAGCCCTAGGAAGGAGGAACTCGAGTAATGTCATTATGACAGAGTCCGATGTCATCAGGTTTTAACGAGTCTAAAAAAGGAATAACTTGGCGTCTTTTCATGTTTAGAGAGTTTGAAAAGGTAGTGGAAAAGAAAACTCCAATAGTCCCTTTTCGTAGATATTCCCACAGATCCGTAAAGGTAGAAAACTATATCAGAGAGAACCTCCTAGTCGTGATAGGCTAGGGTATTCCTTTTTTGTAAGTAATCTATCCTAGCCTGAAAAGGGGTAAACATATACTGGGTAGATATCGTTTCGCAGCCAATTTAACGAGATCAAAACGACAAGCGACTCGGCAATCTTTTCAATTTTAGAGATTCAGAAAAGAGCTGAAAGATGACTCCTCCTAGAGGAACGAGTGGTATAAAGGGTAGCAACTAGTTCTAGTAATGGTGGAACTGCTCAGAACAAGTAAAGGTTAAGAGGTTGGCTAACAAGACCACTCATTGCAGTGGTTCCTTAGGAACGGGTAAAACAACCAAGTGAAGGCATATGATCGGCCAAGTAGATAGTGACGATGGAGTGAGAAAATCAAGGCTCATCTGGCAAAAACAGGCTGATAAAATGGAAATCACGAGAGGTAAAATGGGAATGGTTTCATTTTTACACAAGATTGAAATCAGAAAACTCTGCTTGAAGTCGGTTTCATTTTTACACAAGCTTGAAACAAAGATAAACTATGCTTGAAACCGGTTTTATTTTTACACAAGATTGAAACGGAAACAAAATATGCTTGAAAAAGTAAGCATGCCCCAGCATGGTGACTCAATTTGAGGTACATGCCCCCCAAGCTTCAATCCATATGAAAGGCAGACGGAGTGAAGGTTCAAGTTACAAGATCAAGAGAAAGACTCAACTGGGATTTTACGAGATCTTATCAAGGACTCGAATTGAATAGGAACGTGTTTCATTATTTTAAAGAGGTTGACACATTAAAAGAACTATCCTCAGGCGACCTTGTTTCATTTTTGAACGAGGTTGATACAGAAGACAAACTATCCTCGGAACACCTTGTTTCATTTTTTAACGAGCTTGACACAAGAAAACGAACTATGCTCCGACAGACCTTGTTTCATGGTTTAAGGAGCTTGACTCAAGAAAACGAACTATGCTCCAAAGACCTCATCATAATGAATAAGAAGTCATCGCTTCCAATAGTTTCCCATCTGATGGAAGGAAAAGATATTGGAAGTTTGGACCTAGTGCCCCCAACACTCGATGTAAAATGGCACTATCACTGAATATGGGCACAGGACAGGTAGCCACATAATTGACATGCAGCGGGGATGACACAACCAGTGGATAAAGATCCGACAGGTATTATGGTGGACTAGCTGCCATATTCGGACCAAAGAACGCAAACTGATCGATGGTCACGATCCAACCTTGGTGCGGAAAACACATCACACGAAAGAGGGAGGAGACAAGCGCTCCCATGGCATAAGTATAATCGCGACCCAGGAGTAAATTAAAGTCCAAGGGGCTAGGAACAACCATCACGTCCATATGGACAATTTTACCTCCCAAAGTAACAGGTAACTTCGGAAGGATCCCTAGCAGTTGACTAGTTCCTCTATTAAACGCCAACAGATTCTGCGTAACAGGCACAAGCGGCAGTGAGCCGAAATCTTGACAAGTATTTGAAGACAAAATACTGACAGACGCACCTTCATCTACGACCAGATGGGAGGCCTGTACCGTGATATCAAAGGGAACATAAGAAGGAAGGCGATAACCTGCGAGTCGACCCCAATCAAAGGAAGCGACCAAACTACTTGGAGGGGCTACCATCGAACCGAGATGGTCTTCCCCTAGTGTTACGAGAGAAGAAAGAGCATCCTCCATGACCTCCATCACGGAGTCGGGAGGGGTATCCTCTGGTACCTCCATCACGAGAGGCGGAGGAGCGGCTTCTTGAGGTATAGGGACAAGAGAATCTTTCTCCAAGCCCGAAGAATCTGAAGAAACAAGAAGAACACGAGGGTTGTGAGATCCACTCTCAATGGAAAATACCTGTTGCACCGTAGATGGGTCCAGCTCAACCGATCCCATGACCAATGGTTGGTTAGGGATGGATTCATGATGGTGAATTTCCGGGGGAGTGGGATCAAGCAAGGATGACTCCTGAACGATCATTGAATCAACTGGTGAAGGACTCAAAGAAAGCTGTTTGTAACCAGCTGGAAGGCACGGTGCAGAAACAGTCGAGTTGTCCAAAAATCTCTTGGCTTCATCAATATATGGACAAAGGTGAATGGCATGGTGCCCTTCACACAACTTACAGGGATTGGCAAGCTTACCCTGCTTCTTAGGAGCTTTACTAGCACTAGCTGAAGACGTGCCCCCAACCTGACTCTCGGAAGCCAAAGGCAACGACGGACGACTATTGGACCATACTTCGAGAACCTTGGGAATGCTAGGGCAATCTCGAAGAAGATGGTTTCCCTGGCACAACATGCAAGGGAACTTAACTTTCCATGGAGGGTTGGAAGGTTCATCGAGAGTAGGTGTTTTAGATGCAACAACTGCAAAATTAGCCTCTTTCTTATCTGACTTCTTCTTCTTCGTCTTCTTCTTCTTCTTCTTAGCCACTGGTTACTAGAATCCAAACTTTCACTAGGAGAAGTAGGAGAAGAGGAAGAAGAAACGGGCAAAGAAGGGGAGAGGTCCACCTTTGAATCAACATGGCGTTGCTCAGGCGGAGGAGTGGATGGTACGGTAGCTGGAACACTTGAGACTAAAAGGTTGAAAACAACCAAACAGGCAACCCAACATTTAACCTAGGGAGGGATAACGTGGCCATATAAGGAGCACTGATATTTCCTAAAGCAGGAAAAGGACTAGGACTCCCTTTAGAGGGGACTCCTTGATTGGAAAACTCCAGAAAAGTTTCCATCGGAAATGACCTTGAAATAAAACACTAAGGAAAAAAATTCTAACCAGGAATATTTCGTGGGCGATTAATTTTTAAGACACTAAAACCAGACTTTGTTGTTTCATATTTTAAGAGTCGAGAAACAAGCAAAAGGTGACTCTATCACTTTCAGTTTGGAAACAAGCGTGAAAGGACGAGCGCTTGATGATATTTTCAAATTTGATGAGTTAGTAAAGATCAAAATGACTGCTCTATTAATCTAGGTAAATGGGTGTACCAGATATCCGTGAACTGCCATATAAACCTTGGTAAAAATGAAAGAGAAATCAACCAAGGACTTGACGTACATGTAGGTAATCTCCCTGAATGTTGTGTCCGGTGTATCACGGGTAAAAGGCGGCAGACTCGGCTTCCTATGGATAAAGGATTGCAACCTAATGGAGTCTCCCTTTATATACGCGATGGTATGGGGAGCACAAGTCCGTACTAGTGCTATCTATATCTAGATGGCGAGCGACAGCTACTAGGCTTAAAGACGCCAGAACACATCTCTACCTTAGACTACTAGATGTTTCGTTAAGTTTCAATGCTACCTTAGGTTAATTTAGTAATTTTTAAAGTTGATCTTCAATTTATGTTTCAATTTCAGGCCCTATCGAATGTTGGATTTGATAAAACCTCTAAATGCACACTACATACCACAAAATATCACTTCGTTCAATGAAGAGCTATCTACGGGAAAGTTGAGAGATTTTCAAATAACAACAAAATGAGCACAAAAACATCCACTACTGTCTCTAATGCAAGCTAATGAAACTAGAAAACTTCTCTCTAGATTTATATAACACTAATAATGCGAAAGAGCTTTCAATTTTCACGATGCTTAACCAAATGCAAAAGATCTTGTTTTTGTATTTTTCAACATATAAGAGAAAATGCACTAAATGAATGGAAAAACTAATGAAAACATCAATTTGAGGAATGAAAAGGAGAGAGCTAAAACAAACAAGTTCACTCAATCCAAACGCATACAATCAAGACTCAAACTGATGACGAAATCCTTCAAAGCAAAGAAGAAGCTCGAAAAAGACTCACACAAACCGTGTAATCTAGGCTTGGAGTGACAGAAAGAGAAACTAAAAGAAAGACAGAACAATCACTCAACTAACGCAATGATACAATGGAATCCAGTGAAACAAATGCAAATAAGTGAAAATGAAGTCGACCGGGAATGCAAGGACCTAAAACTCCCACGGGAGGCTCAGCACACTGAAGCACCTAGAAGCCCTAGGGCTAGAATGAAAAACTGATAGTAAAGGGCAAAAAACCAGAGGAAAAGGGCCAAACACAGTCAACAATGACTTCAAGGCACTCAATCAATCATAAAAATGACACCAGGACCAAAAATTAAGCTCAGAGAGCCCAAAAGCAAGCAAACCCTAACACCAAACAGAGTTGGTGCGCCTGTTTTTCAGTAATATGCGCCAAAAAAGAATTGGTGTGGGGGGCTAACTAGCAACAAGTGCCAGTTGGTGCGATTTTCAGGAGCTAAACCACGCCAATTGAGTTTACTATGGGAAAAAGATGAAAAAGGACAAACAGAGACTATATCTGGTCTTCTAGGGGCTGAACAGGGGTTTGACACCAAGAGAGGTGAACCAGAAGACCAAATAAATCAATCAAAAGCCAAAAAAAAAACCCAAACGGAAGGAGGACTAACTCCCACTGATCCCCAGTGGAGTCGCCAAATTTTTGAGGCGGTAAATCCCCTCTGCGGACAGAGGTGATCCCACTAGCCCAGATCGGGTCTAGCAATAATCAAATCACGCAATGACGTTGGTTCCTAGTTACAAGAAAGACAAAGATCGCGATAAGTTACCTACCTCAAATCCCACGATGTTGTTGTCGAAGAAGAAGTGGTGCTCTTCATCCCTTGCCCGATAGATCATAGTCCTTCGGTTTGCTTTGTCCGGACACCTGTACACATGCAGAGAAACGATGACATACAACATAATACTTAAAGCACGTAACTATATATCAGTCAGAGAGGATATAATTCATTGCATTTCATAAAAGAGTAAACACATGAATGGAACCAAGGTCAGAGTCTCTTAATATTAATGATGAAAAAAAGGGAGATTACAACCAAATGATCTGACACTATGATCTTCCTTCGGTGGGGCTTGCAGCAGAGCACATCTCAATGAAGCCTGTCAGGAATTTGGAGAAAGCTCTCTCTCACAGGGTTCTTCTCGCCTCTGCCTTCAATGGTTGCCTAGCTATAGTTTTCATCCTACAAGTTTAGCTAGCTTGCAAATGGAGAGGGAAAGCTTTTATAGATGGAGGAAGGGAAGTTGGGATCCCTATAATCATGGGGTAGGTCCTATCTCTTAGGAAGGTTCCATGAGAGGTGGAAAACCACTTCCTATACATGGAGATCCGGAGCCAAACCACTCAACTTCTTCTGATGATTCACTCTGGAGTTTGTTAGAACCAAACTTCCGCCATTTATTTTTAAAAAACATTCCTTAATGGGCTTGGCGTGAGTGAGGCACAGGGACAATGCGCCAATTGGTGCGCCCTCTAGTGTGGATTTCTCCCATTGGCGCGAGGGATGAACTGATTAGTTGCGCCAAGGCTAAAAAACTTGTTTTTAGGGTTTTCCAGAGGAAATGTTCTTAAGGAGAATGTTTATCCTTAGGCAGGAGGGTGTTATGAAGGTGTTTTCAGGACATGTTACTACTCACAGGTCACGAGAATAGTCCTCCAATATACGGGACGAGGGATTGCAGGGACGGTGACAAAATGTTGTGTAACAACATCTATAATATCTCCTCAAATTCAACTATCCCTTTATGCAACATTCATTCAAGCTCTACAATTTGTCTCCTCGATTCATTAACCTTAATACCAGAATAAAAGGATCCAAATGTGGAGATTTTCTGTCCTATCTAATAGAGAAAATTAAAAACCTCTCTAAACAACATTTCCACTTTATCTACAACCTATACATTTGCATCAAAATGCACATTAGTTTGGATCTGGGGGGTCCTATGCCATAGGTATGATAGGCATAAAAATTAATTAGAAAGCATATACAAATATGTATAATTTGTATATAAAGTACCTCTGTAGCTTCCTTTCTGAACCAATCTTGTTGATGTGGATCATGGAACTCTAATTTTGAAGGTGGAAAATGCAGAGACAAAACATTTATGGAGGAATATCAGAAACATGCAATAATACTTCCAAAGCTCTCAAATTGAATTTGGGAAGAACATAGGTCCAATATATTAGTATATAATAGCCATTGAATTTCATACAAAAGTATGGGTACTCCAGAAAAATCATGAGTTACATAAATTATGTAAGATATCACAAGGTCAAAATAAAAAAATAATATGAAAATTGCTTCCAAAATATAAAGGAGCCAAATTCAGTGGCATAAGAAGAGAGAACCTTGTGGCAATTATTTAGGTGTATCTTTAAATTTTAATCATGGTTTAGAATATTTCTTAAGGCATGGTAGCTGAAAAGGCTGGCAAAGGGTAAGTGGAGAGAGGAGTCAACACTACTGGTAAATTTGATGGAAAAAAAATCAATTTTTTTTACAAGATCACAAAGGAAGATTTGAGGCCATAATTTGAAGAATTTTCTGCTATCATAGATGGATAAGACAACATATAATTGTAAAGATACATCACTACTGGTGCATTTGGAGAGGGTACTGCAGATCCAAAGGGAAGATACCATGACATCCATGATGTAGAATGAGATCTAGATGCTTTTCTCAAGAAAAACAGTCTCGAATCATTTGTGGTGTGTTTCAGTCGCTATCCCATTTATAACACCTACAAATATTATGATAAATAAGTTCATGGAAAAACAAAGTAGGCTAAAAATGAGGGTCGAGAATTATGGTGAATGGCCTTATATTAGGCATATTTTGGTAGAAATTCAGATTGATCATTGAAAAATGAGTCACTGCCTTGTGTCTAGGTCCACATTCACACACCACTCCAGCTTGAGGTTACTCTTGTAAAGTTAAATAGTGAAATCAACAGTGAACAAGTGAATTTTAGAAAAAAATGAGAATGGTCAATAAGAAACATATAGTTGAATTTTCTGGCAGAAATGAAGCAAACTCTTGTGGTTAAATCATCTCAGCATCTCTGAGGGAGTAGTGGACAAGAAATCCATTTTGAATTTCAATAAGAGTGGGGAGATAAAAATGACACTTAATAATTTCATGAGTTACATAAATTGTGTAAGATGTCACAAGGCCAAAATAATAAAAAAAATAGTATGAAAACTGCTTCCAAAATATAAAGCAGCCAAATTCAGTGGCATAATAAGAGAGAACATTGTGGCAATGATTTAGGTGTAGCTTTAAATTTTACCTCATGGTATAGTATATTTCTTAAAGCATGGTGCTTGAAAGGGTTGGTAAAGGGTAAGTGGGGAGAGGAGTCAACACTACATGGTACATTTGATGAAAGAAAAAAAATTGAATTTTTTTTACAAGCTCACAGAGGAAGCTTTAAGGCCATAATTTGAAGAAGTTTTTGCTATCTTAGATGGATTTTTTGCACTGTTGGTACATTTGGAGAGGGTACTGCAGATCCAGAGGGAAGATAAAACAATAGCCCTGATGTACAATGAGAGATAGACATTGTTCTCAAGCAAAACATTCTCAAATTATATGTGATGTGTTTCGGTGATCGTCCCATTTATAACACCTACAACTATTATGATAAAGAAGTTCATGGAAAAATAAATTAGGCTAAAAATGAGGGTCGAAAATTATGGTGAATGGCCCTGTGATGGACATATTTTGGTAGAAATTGAGTTTGATTGTTGAAAAATGGTTCATTTCCTTATGCCCAGGTCCACATTCAAACACCACTCTAGCTTGAGGTTACTCTTGTAAAGTTAAATAGTGAACTCAGTAGTGAACAAATGAATATAAGAAAAAAGGGAGAATGGTAAGATAGAAACAATATAGTTGAATTTTTTGGCAGGACTGAAGCAAACACTTGTGGTTAAATCATTTTAGCATCTTTGAGGGAGTAGAAGACAAGAAATCCACTTTGAATTTCAATAAGAGTGGGGAGCTAAAAATGGCACTCAATAATTTTAATAATTTATGTAAATCATGATTTCTCATGAGTACCCATAATTAGTTTTCATACAAAATTATGGGTACTCCAGAAAAATCATGAGTTACATAAATTATGTAAGATGTCACAAGGTCAAAATAAAAAAAATAATATGAAATTTTCTTCCAAAATATAAAGCAGCCGAATTCAGTGGCATAAGAAGAGAGAACATTGTGGCAATGTTTTAGGTGTAGATTTAAAGTTTACTTCATCGTTTAGCATATTTCTTAAAGCATGGTGGTTGAAAGGGTTGGAAAAGGGTAAGTGGAGAGAGGAGTCAACACTACATGGTACATATGATGAAAGAAAAATAAATAAATTTACAAGCTTACAGAGGAAGATTTGAGGCTATAATTTGAAGAAGTTGCTGCTATCATAGATGGAGAAGGCATCATATAATTGGAAAGAGACAACACTGCTGGTACATTTGGAGAGGGTATTGTAGATCCAGAGGGGAGATACCATGGAAAACCTGATGTAGAATGAGATCTATAGGCTTTTCTTAAGGAAAACAGTCTCAAATCATATGTGGTGTGTTTCAGTGGTTCTCCCATTTATAACACCTACAACTATTATGATAAAGAAGTTCATGGAAAATAAAGCAAGATAAAAATGAGGGTCGAGAATTATGGTGGATGGTCCTATCCTGGACATCCTTTGGTAGAAATTCAGTTTGATCATTGAAAAATGAGTCATTGCCTTATGTCCAGGTCCACATTCAGACACCACTACAGCTTGAGGTTACTCTTGTAAAGTTAAATAGTGAACAAGTGAATGCTAGAAAAAGGGGAGAATGGTCAGATAGAAACAATATAGTTGAATTTTCTGGAAATACTTAAGCAAACTCTTTTGGTTAAATCATATCAATATATTTAAGGGAGTAGTAGACAAGAAATCCATTTTGAATTTCAATAAGAGTGCGAAGAGAAACAATGAAATAGTTAGTGAGGGACTAGTAGATGATGGTGAGGCTGATGATATTAAATCTAGTGTTGTTTTCACGTAGAGACAAAATTTATGGGGATGAGTTTCTTCCTATGAAAAAGGCTCGACCTCATCCTACAACACTTGAATTAAATTTGAGGAAGAAGAACAAGTACTGTATGCTCCCAGATAGTTGCAAGGGAATAATTTCAGTTTTGGAGAGATA
>JAXQQM020090310.1:0-37256 GCA_034641835.2 Pinus albicaulis | reverse complement strand
AGGCATCAACAGAGGGTTAGGGCTATTTGGGTCACTCCAAGAGGCTACTTCACTTCGCTAGAACAGTACACACCTTCTCAGAGATAGGTCGCGTACAATTAAGAAAAAATCACAGAGAGAAGGCCACCTATAATACAAGGATAAGGTCGCAAATAATACATAAAAAATACAAGGAGAAGGTCACATATACTCTCAAATAAAAAGCACCCGTATTCATAGAGAAAATGCCATATATATTCATAGAGAAAGGCTTCATATAAGCATAGAGATAGGTTGCAGATATCCATAGAAAGGTTGCATATATTACAGAGAGAAGGCCGCATATATCCATAAATATAGGCCATAGACTTGGGATCAGATTTCCACAGAGTTACAGTAAATGAACAATATCTTCTAAATCAGTATATTACTTTATCAATATTTGCAACAGTAAGCTCTGTTGCAGTCATCCCTTTAAGATTTACAGAATGGGGAATCATCATTTAGAAGCATATTTGACTTCTTGACATGGGTTTTACAATCTTATGCTCAATTCATTCCCAGGCATTTGATGGCTGGTCGGCAGCTATCTGAGGGCCTGATACAAATCACTAAACACTAGCCATCTTGATGCGTAAGCTATTAGGAGAGAATGAGAGCTCTATTCTTCTTTTACCATTGTTTGCTTAGCACATTAGAGGAAGATATATTTTTGATGAGGAACTAAAGGCACACTATGATATAAATAGAATTACTTTCTCAAGCAAGATCTCAAGAACGTGTGAAGTAACATCTTGTATTCAGACAATTAGAAAAAATAATTGCTGACAGACTAGAGGCAAGAAACTTTGAGGGAAAACTCCCACTTGCAACTTGGTGATATCACGGAGGTAGCAAAGAATGGTAGATAAATTCCAGATTGGGAAAGAGGATGCATAACTTTCTAGGCCTCGTGACCAAACATATCTTCTGCACCTGGAAATGTTGGAAATGATAGTGATTCGTTTCCTTTAATGATGTGACTATTTAAGCCGGACTGCTCACTGGAAGAAGTGATTCGGTTGAATCCATTGATTCGCTAATGAGTATCGTAAAACCAACAGCACCATCAAAAACATAAATCCTAGAACCAACAACATCATAGTACAAACAAAAAACATCCATTTCCAATGGATCCTTACCCAAAAAAATTTTTATGAATCAACAATATATTAAAACAAACAGAGAAAATACAAAGCGAGGAAATAAAAAAATATAAAATCCAACTAACCTGTGACTCTGGGTATGCAAACTTCAATTGTGAATTTGCTGGAAAAAATTCCTAGCCCTAAAAAATTAATCATGTTATCAATTTTTCTCAAATATATGAAAACCCTCAAAACCCTCCCGCCAACCGCAAAAATCCTACTACCAACAACAAATATTTGGCGCCAACTAACCAGCACATCCAGTTTTTATCTAAATTTTAGAACCAGCTATAACAATTCGGGGCCAAAAACCCAGAACCTCATCTTCCTGAACCAGTCCGGGTAAGAACAACCAGTTTTTCTGTGTTCTTGGGCTTTCATACCAATGACAAGTTTGAGTTTCATATACATTTTTAATGAAATCAACCATGCCCTCTCCCCGACTTCCACTTCTGACAGACTTTGAATGTGGCATGCCCTCAAAACCTCATCTTTTCCCGACTTTGACTTTTAACAGACTTCGAATGTGACATGCCCTCAAAACCTCGTTTTCCTGAACCAGTCCTGGTAAGAACAACAAGTTTTTCCTCTATTCTTGGGCTTTCATACCAGAGACAAGTTCAACTTTCATATATATTTTTAATGAAATCAACCCATGCCCGTGTTACACTTCGACTTTTGATATCTGCGGGATGCCCATGTTACACTTTTACTTTTGATATCTGCGGGACTTCGACTTTTCCAATGTGGCATGCAATCAAATGTTTCACAAATATTTAAACAATTTTTTTTAAATAATTAAAATATTAATATTAATATTAATATTTATTATTTTAATTATTAATTAAATATAAAATCACAATATATTTAAAATTTAATTTTATATAATATAATTAAAATAAATAAAATATAAAGATTGATAATTAATATTTTAATAAATTTAATAAAATATAAATATTGATATTTATTATTTTAATAAATTAATTAGGGTTCATATCAAATGTTAAATTGGTATCGCACAATATATGTATATTAAACATATTATAAATAAATTCTATATGTGTGTGAGTATTCATAGCTTGAGTAGGTTTAATGGTTAAGAGCATGTGTTTCCTCCTAAGAGGTCATAGGTTCAAAACTAGAGGGGGTAGAGTATGTATGTCTTCGTAGACTTAGTAGTCAAATCGCTACGCAGAGGTGGGTCCCTTATCCCACAAATAAGGGGGTCTCATACACCAATGTGGTGTTTGGATTGGTCAACATGACCTTAAAATTAGATTATTATTATTATTATAACAAAGGTTCATACACTCTCCAATGGGAGTGAGGTTTGAGCAACACGTGGAAGGCATTTCGCATGAGTAAATACAAGTGGAGCGAGGATGAGGGGGTGTCACACCCTCGAGTTAGTGTCGCGACGACCGAGTGGTGGGGGGTGTGATGGGCACCCAACTCGGGTATGTGCAATGGGAGTGCCATATTGGCGAACGCCCACCTTGGGTGCGTCGTGTAGCGATAGGAAAATTCATGCTTTTTGGTAGACACGACGAGTGGAAACGTCAAATGGGTGTGTGCCCCATAGCGAGCAGACGAGTCAAATGCCTCAGGCGAAGTCGTTTTGGTGAGCACGTTCGGTGTTATGGGAACGTTGTGTAGTGATTGGGCGAGCTGGACGGGACAGGGCGCAAGCGACCGATCAGTCGTCGGGGCGGATCAAGAACCCATGGTGGCAAAGGGAATCATGGGTATGATCACTCTGAGGTAAATGAGGGGCATGGTATCCAGCATTAATGTTTCTTGGAGAACTGTCATCCAGTACTTATCAAAAACCTAATGGAAAGAGTATTGGACATAGCTGAGAGAATTTTAACACTGCAGATGGATTCAAAGAATCTTGTAGTGAAATGTAACACTTCGAAATCAAAATTGCAATTTTTCATTTATGGCATGACACAATTAAAAATTATTGACATAAATGACTAATTCATATACTTGTTGTACTGGTCATATTTTTATTCTTAGACTATAATAGTCATTTACATTAATCATTATTAATTTTGTCACTTATTATCCAATCATATATTTTAATCCTAGGCTAAATTAGTCATTTAAGTTAGTCGCTTTTAGTTTAATCACTTATTATCTGGTCATATACTTTAAAATTGAACTAAATTAGTCATTTAAGTTAGTCGTTTTTAGTTTAGTCAGTTATTATCTAGTCGTATATTTTATTCCTAGACTAAATTAGTCATTTAAGTTAGTCATTTTTAGTTCAGTTACTTAAAATTGCTCAAATTTAGTAGTAATTCACTTGAAATAATAGCGGTGACTAACTTTTTTAGTCACCTGGTCATTAATTTCATCATTTTTTACTAGTGTTAGTATAAACAACTTGCAAAATCATAATCTTGAAAAGAATAAGGAGATTTTACAAGAACTAATGGACAATTTGTACGACATATTAATAGAACAAATCCCTTATAGAAGGCCTACTATTTGGAAAATAAAAAAAACATATACCATAGTTAGTAAAAATAGAGAAAACAACAATGTTATTGAGGGAAACTACTATGACCAAGGTAGAAGAAGTATTTATGGAAATACCAAGGATAAAATGCACTAATATTTCTCAATATTGCTCTAAAATAATAGGAATATATGTTTGGAGATTACTAAAGGAGTCTAGGTATTCCTCTTCCACCCACTCAGTCATAAATGTTATTTTTATTTCTCTAATCCCTAAAAGATCACTGTCTAAATCTCCTTCAAAAAATTTCTCCATAGTATCTTTCTAATGTCATTTATAAATCCATTTTTAAATTCATTTCTAATAGCCTCATGCCTCTCCTACCCTCTCTCATATCTCCTGAGCAGATTATTTATTTTAAATGCATGTGAATTTTTGAGAGTATTCTCATAGCTCATGAGTATATAATCTCACTTAAATCTTCCAAATCCTCTATAATTTTTATTAAAATAGATATGTCCAAAGCCTTTGATGGACTTATCTAGTAATTTGTTTTTCACATGCTCAAGGATTTTGGATTTTAAGATTCCTAGATACATTGGGTTATTGTTATTTTGACTAAAGCCTTATTTTCTATCCTTGTTAATAGATCCCTGATAATGATTTTCTCTACTCAAAATGAATTATATAAGTAGATCCACTTTCTCCTCATGGGATTATTGGGTCAATCCATTAATTATGTGTTCATGATGGAAACCTAAAAGGTCTCCCTTCAGGTATCTCTAAATCTCCTTCAACCCATTAACAATTCATAGGTGACACTCATCTAATGTGTTTCCTACTCTTCATGAATTTGTTTCCTTCAAGACCATACTAATAACCTATTTGATGCTTCTAAAATATATATTAGCCTTGCTAAATATGAAATTTTATTTTTCAATATTCATTCCACCATCTGTATTCACATCTCTAGAATCCTAGGAATTCAAAGGAGTTCCCTCCCATCCAAACACATTGAACCCCCTCTAGTGGAGAACCATCTTAGGTAGAATTTTTGGAAACAATTGTTGAATAAAATCAAGATAAAGCTCTCCATTTTTTATATTTAGGTCTCTTGACCTTATAGGAAGACTCATTCTCCTTAAATCTATTTTTCAAAGCCCCCCTTTGTATATTCTCTTAGCATTGACTATCCCCAAAGGTATCCTTCATAAAATAAGGAATTGTTAAAGATTATTTCTGTGAGGAGGAGCTAAACTTGAAACAAAATGGACTCCCGTTTCTTGGGAAAACTTATGAAAACCCAAATCCATAGGTGGCCTAGGTTTGAGGGGCCCTAAGATTTTCAGCGAGGCCTTCGGAGCCAAAACCTGATGGAGATGGTTAAGGAATGAAACAACCTTATGGATTCTATTATGGAAATAAAAATATGAAGCAAACATAGAGGAAACTCAAATCATAAGAATGGATGGAGATATCAAAGGATCGCACCTATGGAATGTCTCTTGGAGAAACAAACAACTTATTCAAAATCATAGTTTCATGAACTCAAAGAAAGAAACTTAGTAATATTTTCGGGATACTCATAGCAACAATGGCCCAAATTAATTTCATACAGAAAAATTATAGTAGCTTAATATTGGATTCACTCCAAGAATCATAAACGATGGCAACGATTAGAAAACTGCTCTTAATGGCCTATGAAAATTGATCAAGATACTTAAGATGCAATAACAAAGCAGATGGAAAAAAGGAAAATCAAGACCCAATCAGGCCAAGATATTTTATGATGGCTTCACAATCTTTCAGGATAATTTAATCTTAAGGAATCCTACAAAACCGTTTTGAGATCCATGGGACAAGACACCCAAAGCATGTGAATGAAAATTTGGAACTTGAAATTGTCACCCAAATTTTCTCTTTTTTCATGGCTTATCATGTTAAGGAAATCATTAATGTGGTAAAAACTTCAAAAAGAGGTTATCAAGGGCCCTACATGTGTCAACTCTGATTAGCCAACACATAAACTCCTAAGCATATATTATACACATGTGAGCATCCCTCTAATTTATCAAACTAAATGGTTGTCATATTTCATCAATCAAATCAAAACAAAAGCTAGTTTGCAATTTCAAAAGAATGGAGGTCAATTTAATATTCTAACCTAATTGTAAACAGAGTATGATAGCTAGATATATAATGAGTTAAAATTGGAAAGAAGGAAATCGATGAATCTTCAAAAGTAAATATCCCCTAGATTCCATCTAGCATTCTATCATCAATAAATTTAGATAAATGTTTCTTCTAACTCCCTAGACCAAAATCAAGATTGGGAATGTAATCATTAATAAAATAATATCCTTCATAGTCTTAGCTTACAACAAAATTACTCAGTGGCCCTGGTATCTATGTCCAATTTCTATTTCATAAAGTCCCAACCATCAGTCCCATCCCCCAAGTTTCTTTTCAAAGCTTAACTTTGATAGTGCCTCAAAGGGAAACTTGGGACCAACTAGCTCGGGAGGATCCTTCATAACTTGTCAAAGAAAAATAATTCACATCTATGCAAGATACAAAGTGATTAAAAGTAATAATGCTATAGAAATATTTGAATTTCAATAAGGCTTAATCATTGCATGAAGGAACAAATTTCATAAGCTAATAATAAAATTTGACAAGTTCAAAACCATAGTCTAGATGATTAGAAATTTGAAGCATGGCTTGTGCCCTTCCAAGGTCTCAATCAATTTGAGACTCAAATATAAGTTAGGGAAAGTGACAAATATTTTAGAATGAATTGCAACTCTTATTCTATCTCACATTAAAAAAAAATGGAAACATGCTTTTAGGAAACATAGAAAATTAAGAACTTAGCTTTAAGACTGTAACCTTGGATAGGGATTAGATTTAAAATTTTATGTATTCTCTAAGATCTGAATGTAAGGAAATAACTAATAAGAATTATTCCCCCCACGTTGATATGAAAGCCAA
Source organism: Pinus albicaulis (assembly GCA_034641835.2). Taxonomy (NCBI): domain Eukaryota; kingdom Viridiplantae; phylum Streptophyta; class Pinopsida; order Pinales; family Pinaceae; genus Pinus; species Pinus albicaulis. The sequence continues at coordinate 30,632 of JAXQQM020090310.1, read as the reverse complement.
GTTAGTAAATTATGGGGGACATATACCACATAGATGGATGATCACGGGAATATGTAGTGCATCCAAATGGCTAAGCATGAGGCATAGGTGTGTGAGATATGTTTCATTATTCGTATAGCCATGACAGTAACACTGGAAGGATAACTAGCCATGAAGATTTCCTTCAATCCTATCCCTCACATAATTGTGATGGATTTGATGCAAAATTAGAGGAATCATGATCAAGAATGGTGGATGAAGCAGGGGATTTGGGAGAATAGTTTAAATTGGTATATCATCTTGTGGAAGTTGCGACATGGAAGGCTATCTGTGATTTATATAGATTTTTGTGGTATACTAAAGAATTTATCTTTATATTGTTTATGATACCATATTTGGAATTTCTATTTATTCTGGTATTGGAGATTGCCATGCATTAGATTTATAGAAGTTTTGAAGTCAAAATGGGCCTTAAAGAAAATGTACAACAAAAACTTACTTTATAAGAACCAATAAGATTCAATATGATGATGTCAACCATGGGGGATGATTCACCACTTTTGGAGTAAAAAGGGTTTAAAAACTACATTTTCAACTTATTTCCCTATGATTTTACTCAAATTTTGAGCAGGAGCACTAGTTGGATGTAGAATTTAATTTTTCATCGAAGGAGTACCCATGTTGCATACTTTAGATGGACCCTACTACACAAAAAATGTGAAATAATCATGTTTTTTCATGTATTTCACATTTTTTGTGTAGTATGGTCCATTGAAAGTATGGAACATAAGAAATCCTTAGATGAAAAATTAAATTATGCATCCAACAAGCACTCCCACTCAAAATTTGAGTCAAATCATAGAGAGATAAGTTAAAAATACGAATTGAAAAAGTAATTTTTTTTTTCCTCCAAATCTTGATGAGGTAATCTAATATTATTTCACTATTTCCAATATTATTTTATGATATTACTTAGGAGACCCATTTGAGAGCCCAAATTTTCTCTAATGGGTGATCATTACAAAGTGTTATCTTCGTAAGTAATGTCCCTATTATTGGGCTTAATTTATATTTGTTGTTTAAAAGTGGATATTTGTGGATTACATGACTAGTTACAGGCCCAGACTTCAAGAGACCCAACACTATGGTTTCATGATAATTCTAGTATCATTTGATTTTTATTTTTCAAGTTTATCAATTTTGGTTTCAGTTCTTGGACTCAATTTTCTAGTTTGATGGCTCTCGTGCTAGTCACTTAATACCTTAATATTTTATGTTTTGGTCCTCCTATTATTCTTCCTTTTCTCGCACTCCTTTTGAATTTTTTTTCTTCCCCCTCCTCTTTCAAGTTTTTAAGTCTAAGAATATGTAAATGTACTTTAATTCAAGGAAGCTAGCTTAGATTCTCCCTCTGGTTTTGGGGTTTTTCCTTCAAGGTGTAGCTTTTTCCATTTTTCTCATGTACTGCTCCCTTAACCATCCTTTCGATTATTCTTTTATTCTCTAGTTTAGTCATTTCTTCCCTCTCCACTCCTTCTACAACTCAATGTAGAATATTTACAGGATGCAAAGAAGGAAGAAGGGGAATAACTTCCTTCATTGTGAGCTTTGATTCCCATATTTCGTCAACCTCACAACCTCAAGCTCAAGTTGTGGTTCACTGAGCTATGGATCGTTATATAGAAGTGATTATTGAAGTGGTTCGACAAACGATCACAGAGGTACGAGAGGAAATTTGTTATGATTGAAGATTTGTCCTGGAGCACCATGTGGACAAAGAAACAAGGCAATGGATCCCAAAAATTAGTACTTAAACTAGGTCTTTCTAGACTAACCAAATGTAGGATGTCAACCTTTGTTGGCATGTCAAAACTCTTATGTGAAGTGTTCTTATTGATTGGTCATACGCTCAACAAGATATTTTGTTGTGCATGGAAGAAATGACAAGAAACATTGATAAGCTAGATAGAAAAAAATTATTTCTTATCCAAGAAGTAGACCAAAATTTCTCTTACTCCATCTAAAGAAGAAAGTGACGCTCCCCCTCTGATCTAAGTGGAGTCACCCTCATGTTGACACAATTACGTGAACCAAATACTTTGTAACAATTATGTGTAATGACAATGTTTAGATTTTAGTTATTAATATTTGGAAATGTACTTTGGTTAGTTATCTTTAAGGTTTAAGTGACAGATTGATTTCTTTTGTGCTATATATTGTAAAAAAATTGAATATTGAACTTCTACTACTATTGGTGTTTCCAAGCATATGAGTAGTCGATGAAAAACAATTATGTACTTCCTTATTTGGAATCTAATATAAAATGCCTAATCATACAATCCCATAAAGACATTGAAGATGGTTGTAAAGGTTTCCTTAGGTTTTTATTATGGTCTACCAAATGTTCAAAGTTATAATCACTAGTTACTAAAATAACCATTTCTTAATCGTTGAAAAAAACCATTTCCTTCAAAATTATATTGATACAAATATATCTTAAGAATATGTGAATAGTAAATGACATAAAATATTGTAAATTACGTAAATAATTTCATTTTGTCAATAAAATTTATATAATTTCAAAGTCTATTAAATATTTTAACCTTCATTTTTTTACATGTCATACATTAATAGCCCAATATTTTTCTAAAATAAAAAAGAAATTGTTGTAACTTTTCCTTTCAATTACACAATTAGACAAAATCAACTAAATATTTGGAATCAGCTCTTCCTATCTTTAAATAAGATAAATTATAGAATATACTCCCTCCATCTCTTATATGCACTCTTACTTTTCAATCACATCACATACTCTTATAGAAATGCACTCTCTTACTTTTCAATCATATCACATGCTCACACAAGCATTTGGTATATTTCTTAAAAATATATATTTTTTTAACTAATTAAGAATGTTTATTATATTATAAAATAAAATTATTTTAAAATAAAATAAAATGAATTTCAATATTTTTCTAATGGTTATATATTTAATTATACTTTTAAAATATCTTTCCCTTTACATGTGATCGGCATTATGTTTTATATATAAAATAATGATATAAAAAATAGGAAAAGTCATACAAGGTGGAACTAAATTTCTAATTTCACTAATAATAATCCCCTTTCCATTATGACAAAGTGGATCTCTAAGCAGACCTCTTAGTAGAGTGGGAGAATATTGCTATAAGAATTGATAAAATAGATATTATATTGAGTAGTTTTTAAGTGGATTTTTTGAATTTTAAGTTAGTTTGAAAAAGTTTGTGATTAAATTTTGATTTATGTTGTTTAAGTTGATTTTTTGTGATTAAATATATAAATTTAGCACTTTTAAAAGTTATTAAAAATATTTTAATTGTAAAAAATTCACTTATAAAACTTCTAATTTAAATGTATTCTAATCTAAATGTATTCTAATCACATGCTAGACCAATTAAATTAAAAAATAAACCAAAAAACTTTTATAAAAATAATAGTTAAAAGACTACTCTTACTCTTACTATACAAAGCCAACCCTCATCCGTGGGTCAACCCTCATCGATTACGTTAATTAACTTATCGAGGCTGGGGCTGTGGTAGGGCAGACATCAGGGCTTGAAGTTAGCAGGAACCAAAATAAATGCAATTTCGATAGTATAAATTTCCTATGTTTTAGAATTATCTACGGACTTGAGGTTAGCAGGAACCAAAAGAAAAACAATTTCCTTAGTATAAATTTCCTATGCTTTAGGATTTTTATAATAATGGTTGGTTAATTTTGTTCGAATTTTATGAGCATATATTTCTAATAAAAATATTAATAAGAAGGAGAATACTATATTAGTAACAGAAGCTTATAATATATCTAAACGTGATTGAATTTCAAATCTCAGAATATCAGCAAAGTTAAGTAACAATTATTTCCTAAACAACATCTTGACTTCATTTTTATCAATCGGATTTCCTAAAAATTCCAAAATTTGCACCGAATGACCATAACAACAATTATGAACTTTACAATAAGTGACCAGAAATGACAATCTGTAGGGAAATTGTTGAAAATGATTTGCCGCGACCATATAAATTTGTTAGGAAAATGGTGGAAAATAATTAAAGAGTTAATATGAAACTGTAATGAAAAAGAAACAGCATAGCAAACTTTTTTGTATTCATTAAATCCACCAGAGAATGCTCAGAAGTATGAGGCATCATACTGTTCGTCGGCAAATGCGTGCGCATGTAATGCTAAAACGAAGGAAACAAGACCTGTGAAGAACACTTGCTGGAAGGCAACAGAGGGCATATGAAATAAAATTAGAAGCAGATGAATCCACACACAAATAAATTGGAAACTCAAGAGTTCAACAAAATAGGTATAGTGGTGGAAATATTTTTGGAAACTCAAGAGTACAACAAAATCTTGTTTTTTCATGTGGTTTCTAATGAAGATTAAAGTCCTTATTTGAGATAATATGAGGAAGATGCATCTTGAGGAGTCCAGGTGGTGTATCTTGTGTAACAATGATGAAGAATATGTGATGCATTTATTTTTAAATTGTTTGTTTTTAATGATGTATGAAATGATGTGTGCATTGAGTTAGGCTTGAGAAGACATTAACAAGGGGATTCTTTTTAGTTGTTTGGTGAGTTTGGGCTCAATATAGACTATAAAAAAATATGGTTTGGATAGCAAGGAATAATGTTATCTTTCAAGAAAAAAAACTACAATTCCGGATAGAATAGCAGCTAATGTGATAGTTATTTTCTTTATTTTACTACAATCAACAAAACCTCAAGGCCTTCCAATTTCAAGGGAAGAATCCATTGATTTCTATCAGCCCTCATATTTCTTTGATGGGGCATGTCAGAGCCCTAGTAGTACTTGTGGGGGCAGGGTTGTACTCTATGTATCACATAACCATTTTTTTACACTATCTGAACTATGCAACATTGATGGCTTTGAAGCTTCTAATGCTTTTCTCCATTGAATAGGGATGCATATCTATACAACTTTTAGGGGACTATGAATATTCTCAATTGATTCAATGGAGCACAAAGATGCTTAAATTTACATTTGATGGTGCTAGTAGAAGAAATTCTTTGAATCAAGCTTTCTTATAATGTATGCTCATATTGTTATGTACACATCAACATAAAAATGCAGACAGACTCGTTGTCTAAAAGGGGTCTTTGGATATATTATGGTCAATGGATCATAAAAGAAAACTAACAAGAATCCAATATAAGTTCTATCGCAAGCCTTCATTGAAGGGTTCCTCCACCAAATCACATTAGGTAGACATAATGTATTTTTTGATGCAAATTTTTTTTATATATATAACTAGGTATCAAAACTTATTCTGAGAACCAATTTTGATCCATCCAAAAAAAGAGTGACATATTCCATATTTTTGAATTTTGTAAATGTTGAAGATAGTAAAACACTGTTTCATTTCCTATATATAAAAACAAGCATCTATTCATATATGCAGATTTTGAATTTGGTCTATTAAATCCTATATCAACTCACTAAAATAATCTACAAAATGTAATTTATATCAGTATGAATAAAAAAAACTACATTTATTCAAAGAAAAACAAAAATATTGTTTTCTAATTTTTAATATTTTTAAAAATTAATTTTATCAAAACCTTATCGAAAATTATTAGAATTACAGATTCTTTAATTTATGTAATTTACATAATTAAATGAATGTATATATTTTTTAAACTAAATTCATTTATAAGTTTAAAACTACAATTTAAATAAATAGAATTACAATATGGCAAACCATTACATCACCTACTTATTTAAACTCGACCCGGTCCAAAATCATTTAATAAGATATTATATAACAAAAATGCAAAGCAATGAAGTATGGTTATTTTCAATATATTTTTCCTGTCATAAATATTACAAAGTGACTTAGACGTGTGCTTGCGCGTCGCTATTGATCGTCACAGCGGGATGGGAGAGTATAGATCCATTTGATTCCATCAAACTTCTTTTTTCTCTGGCCACATGCCTTTGATTAATTTAGAAATTCCACTAAACCGTGGAGTGGAGTAGGGAATTTAGATCCCAACGAATTCTAAAAGCCACTTTAGTTCCGTTGATTAAGGAACTAAATCATTTAGTTCAGGAATTCGGTCACCTGAGTTCAGTTCATTCCAGCTGTCAAAGAATTAGTCGACATTTCGTTCAGGAATTAGGCCACTTGAGTTCAGTTGATTCCAGCTGTCAAAGAATTAATCGACATTTCGTTTTTTTTTCCCTCACTTATTCATGCTTTAAAGTAGTGGAAAGTTTGCTATATTTAAAATATTAATTTAGTTTTCATGATGTAACCTTAAAATTTTGATTTGGAGTTATGAATTGATTTTGAGTGACTTAACTTCTTTCCTTCATGTAACAATAATAACTTTTAACCAACTAAATATTTATCTATTGAAATTAATATCACATTGTAAACCAAGTATAAAGTCATTTATGTTTGGTTTAATTGTGCTTTCAATTTTTTAAATATAAACTTAATATATATATATATATATATATATATATATATATATATATATATATGTTTTAAAGTTGATTGGGATAATTTTTTGGAATTTATTTAAAATTTGATAAAAAATTGTTGGATTGAAAAAATTGGGTGGTCAATTATTTATCACTTAATCTAAATGCGTGATAGAATTTTTCGAGGATATTGAATTCATATATATAATCAAAAACATATTGATTTTATAAAAAATTGTTTAATTTGATGTTCTAAAAGAAACTTCAAAACAGATAATAGTTCAACCATATCAAAAAAAAATTATAAATTTATTTATTTTAAAATATTTAGTAATATTTAATTAACAATTTAGTATTATTTTATATTATTTTTATTATATATATATTGGAAAAGAGGGATATTACTTTAAAGAGTATATTTACATAATAAAAGTAAATTCATGCCAAGTATTGAAAAAATGAATTCAATCTAAATAAGCTTAATATGCAAAAAAATTGAATTTAATCTAAATAAGCTTAATAGGTAGTGTTGCTACTTTGTATCTACTTTTTATGCAAAAAGTAAATAAGCTTAAAATGAAGTGTTGCTACTTAGTACCTGCTTCTTATGCAAAAAGTAGAAAACCCTTATGAGTTGAATGTGATCATATATCTTAGTTACATTAAGTGTATGATTTAAACACCACAACTTTGATGGACGGGGAATCAAATTGCTAATAATTTATAGGTATATGATAACATAGTTTTATGGAAAAAGGGTGGCAACAATTAAATAATTAAACTATCAAAAATATATTATGATTAATAAAATAAAATATATTTAATAGAAAAAAGATGAAAAAACATTGTTATTAGAAATAATACAACAATTAATAGAAAATAATGAATAAATAATTATAGGTTAATATTTATTTATTGTTAAAAATAAGTATGATAACCAATGGAAATAAAATATTAATTATGGAAAAATTTACTCTTATTTTTGGATAATTAATTTATGAGGATATTTGAGTTTTTTTTTTTTTTTTTAACAATTTTTAATTCACAAATTGACCAAATGAGTCATCTACATATCAAAATTTAGGAATTCAACTTTTAAAAAATGAATAATTAATTTTGAATTTCTAAAAAAGAAAATTTTATATTTAATTTTACCAAAATTTTACTAAATTTTGCAAATAAATTTAAAAAAATACAAATTAATTAAAAATCAATGCATTTTCACCAAACTAATTATAATATACTCTTCTTTCTACTCGTATAAAAATTGATGATCTCAATGGGAAGATGGCCCGGTCTTTTAAGGAGAAATCTGAAATAGGTGTTTTGATGATCTATTTCCAGAGCCGAGATTTTATAGGTCGCAATAATCCTTCCTCACTTATTGTCAAAAGAAGTTAATCAAATTTGTAAGGTTTGGAAAGAAGAGGGAAAAAATTCACTTTTCGCCCCGGCCAAATGGCCTCTCAATCAAGTTTTATGGCAGTTTCTTTCAGCGCCAAATGGCCTCTCAACCAAGTTTTATGGCAGTTTCTTTCAGCACATTAAGAATGATCTTCTTAAGTTAGTGTGAGGAACCTAAGTATCAAGGAATATGCTAAATTTTTTCAACTTAATGCATCTGGTTCGTTTTTCCAAGAAGCAGAAGCAGGAAATGAAGCAGTTTGAAGGTTGTGGCTAATTTTTGTTGTAATGTAATTTATAAGTTTGTGGCAAAAATTGGGTTTTCAATCTCAAGAATATTTTCATGAGGAATAATTTGTTTTCCTCACCATTCAAAAAATTATCAAAGCAGTGGCTTTAGCACAGGAAATGCTCCATTTCAGTAAATTATCTAAGAGGTTGTCAATTGTCATAAAATTTGACTTGTTGAAGGATTATAACAGATCCAATTAGACTTTTATTTAGCTCATCTTGATTCACATGGGAATGAATATTCGCATTGTAAATTGGTTGAAGGGATGTGTTTTTTTTTTATCAATTAGGTTCCTTTTTAGTTTTCAGGGCCTTGAGCGGTGTCATCTTTCACCGTAGTTATTCTTGTTAGTAGTTGAAGTGCTTAGTTAAGTGATGGTGGATGCTAAGTCTAAGCATTTGATGAAGGTGTTCATGTTACAAAGTTGGTTTCCATCTTGCATTAATTATTTTTGGATAATTTGCTTATCATAGATTATGGATTTGAGCTGCAAAATTCAATCTTTAAGGTCCATTATTGTTCTATTCAATTGCAACAAGTATAGTGGTAAATAAGTTAAAGTTGTACAATATTTTATTAAATACTCTTTAGGAGGGAGTTCAAAATTGATTGACTTATTGGTTTCCTTTCCCACTAGGTGTGTTGGATTAAGGTATTAAATATTTGTGGGCCCATCTTAAGCTAAATTTGTATAGCTATGGAGATTGGTTGTGGCTAATTAAAAAGATCAAGGCCTAATTTTTATTCTAGATGAATAGGATCTTATTATGAGGGGGTCATTTATGAAGTTCGTTTTGGATTCTATTATAATGCATTAGGATTCTATTGCCAATGTTTTGAAAGAAAAGTTAAATAAATTTTGAACCACCAATTGCATCATATTCCCTTAGTCAAATGGTCAAATATTTCCAATTTGAAGAAGTTGGGGGGTTGCAAGTTAAACAACATTCATTTTTTCTCATACTTCCTAGCAACTCAATCCTTATGTTATGCATCCACCTCAAAAAAATAGAAGAAAACATAGATCAATGACTTAAAAATTATCCTCTTTGAGGGGGAAACCTCCTTTACATTACATAAATGAACAAATATTGGATGATACAAATGACAAGACCTCCTTTGTATATATAGGAGTCTAAGGGGTCATAATATAATCAGATCCTACATAACAATAATAATATAAGGGCACAAAAATAACAGTAGTGTGCTTCTATGGGGCAAAATAATAACAATATGGGGGCGCAAAAATAAAAATAAACGGGCTACACTATCAAAAATAATAAGGGAGATACACCAGTATTATAGGGACTTAATGTGCCCCTCTCCTTCAAAAAAGTGGTGTCCTCAATGCTTGAGTAGTTATGGATGCATCGGCATAAAATTATCATCCTCCCATGTGGAATTTTCAATGGGTAAGTTCTTCCACTTAATGAGATAATTTGAAATTGATCGATTTTGTAGTGAAGGGTTTTTATTTCCTTGACTTCTTCAAGCTCAAGTATTCTTTTTCCTTCTCCGTCAAGTTTTGGAAACACTGTTTGAATTGAAATCTTGTCATCGATAACCTTCTTTAAGCATGAAACATGGAAAACTAGGTGTACTCGAGAAGATGCAGATAGCTCCAATTTGTATGCCATAGTATCAATATTTTGCAACACCTTCTAAGGACCCTAATGCTTTCCATGAAACTTTTGAATTTTTTCCATAAATGGAGTAGCAATTGTATTGGCTTTAAAAGGATGAGATAATGCACAAAAGTGTGCATATTTCGTAATTCTATCAACTACCACCATGATGACACTCTTTCCTTCAGACTTGGGTAAACCTGTGATAAAATCAATTGAGACCTCCTCTCAATGTTGATTTTGAATGGCTAAAGGTTATAACAGACCCAGGGTTTTAATTGTATCAACTTTATTTTGTTGGAAAACCAAACATTCTGCCACAAACTTTTGAATACCATATTTAAGGCCATCCCAAAAAAAATCCTTCTTGAACCTGTGGTAAGTTTTTAAAAATCCTGAATGCTCTCTTGAGGGAGAAGTGTGCAATTCCAAAATAATCTTTTTTTTGAGTTGGGAATTCTTACAAAGATATAAGTGCTCTGTGTACCATAATGAATCATTTTTCCAGCTAATTATATCATATGTACTAAAAATCTTGCTGCAAATTTTGAATGAATGTCCACACCTCTTCATCATTCTTCCATTCGCCCCTCGCTTCGGTTATCCATGCAGGTTGGATAATATAAATGTCACAAAGAAATGCTTCTACATCCTCATCCTTTCTTGAGAGTGCATCTGCAACAACATTTTGCTTCCCTTTTTTTTAGATGATTTCAATGTCATAACCCAACATTTTTGCGACCCATTTTTGCTGCTCTTCTGAAGATAATATTTGTTCCAAAAAGTATTTAAGACTATCATAATATGTTTTCACCTTGAAGTGCCTTCCCATTAAGTAAGGTCACCAATTCTTGAGTCCGCATAGTATTGCAAACATTTCATTCTCATAAATAGGTTTGTGTAAATACTTTCCTTTGATTAGATGTCTTTCAAAATCAATGGGTCTTCCTTCTTGCATTAAAAGTGTTCCAATTCCATTTCCCGAGGCATCACATTCCACGATAAATGTTTTTGTGAAGTCTGGTGTAGCTAAGATCGATGCTTGGCACATTGCCTCTTTAAGATGTTCAAAGGCCTTAGGTACTTCTGGAGTCCAATAAAAAGCATCTTTCTTCAGTAATTAAGTTAGAGGTTCCACTATTCTCCCATAATTCTTAATAAACTTGTAATGATACCATGTCAATATGAGAAATCCTTGAAGATGCTTTATGTTTGTGCGGATTTTCCATTATTTAATGGCTTTACTTTTTTTAGGGTCTACCTTAACACCCTCATGTGATACAATATGACCCAAATATTCCACCTCTTGTATTCCAAAAAAATATTTGGAGGTTTTTGCATATAATCGTTTCTCCTCCAAGAGTTTGAGCACCGTGTCAATATGTTGAACATGATTCTTCCAAGACTTATTGTAGATTAGTATATCATCAAAAAATACTAACACAATTTTTCTAAGGAAGGGTTTAAAAATGCAATTCATCAAACCTTGAAATGTGGAAGGTACATTAGTAAGGCCAAAAGGCATGACCAAAAATTCATAATGAGCCTCATAAGTGCTGAATGTTGTTTTCGGAATGTATTCAATCTTCATTCTAATTTGATGATATCTTGAACAAAGATCCATCTTAGTGAAGGAAATTGCTCCATGTAATTCATCCAACAATTCATCAATGACATGAATTGGAAATTTATCTTTAATAGTGAGTTTGTTGAGCTACCTACTATCTGGACACATACGCCATGATCCATCCTTCATGTGCATCAAGACTACTAGCGCAGAGAAAGAACTTTGACTAAGTTGAATTATACTAGCTCTAGCATTTCTACATATAATTTCAAAGTCAATTAAATATTTTAACCTTCAATTTTTTTTACATGTAAATATGTTATTAGCCTAGTATTTTTAAAGAAAAAAAATTGTTATAATTTTTCCTTTCAATTATCTAAATTAAACAAAATCAACTAAATATTTAAAAACAATTCTTTCTATCTAAAATAAATTTTGTGAAAAAATCAAATTATAGTCCTGCATCCATCTCTTATGTGCATTCTTACTTTTCAATCACATCACATGCTCCCATCACATGCTCCTATATGAGTGCACTCTCTTACTTTTCAATAATATCACATACTCCTATACAAATGCACTCTTTTACTTTTCAATAATATCACATGATAGCACACAACATTTTGTATATTTCTTAAAAATACTTTTTTTTAACTAATTAAAACTTTTTATTATATCATAAAAATAAATATTTTAAAATAAAATAAAATAAAAATAAATATTTTAAAATAAAATAAAATAAAAATAAATATTTTCATAATTGTTATATATTTAATTATACTTTTAAAATATTTTTCCCGTGATCGGCATTATGTTTTATATAAAAAATAATGATGGTCATCCTTAAAAAAAATAGGAAAAGCAAAACGAAGTGGAACTAAATTTCTAATTTCCCGAATAATAATCACCTTTCCATTATGACGAGAGTGGACCTCTCAGTAGAGTATATTGACGTGGGAGAATATTGCTATAAGAACTGAGAAAGTAATATATTATATTGAGTAGTTTTTAAGTGGATTTTTTGAATTTTAAATTGTTTTTTTTTTGTGATTATACATATAGATTTAACATTTTCAAAAACTATTAAAACTATTTTAATTATGAAAAATTCCCAAACAGCATAGCAAAAGCCAACGGCATAGTAAACATTTTTTATTTATTAAATCCACCAGAGAATGCTCAGAAGTATGAGGCATCATACTGTTAGTCGGCAAATGCGTGCGCGTCTGATGCTAAAATGAAGGAAACAAGACCTGTGAAGAACACTTGCTGGAAGGCAAGAGAGAGCATGAAATAAAATTAGAAGCAGATGAATCGACACACAAATAAATTTGATACAGCTGCTCGTTTCCTGATTCGTCTGTGTTACATTCAATTCCTGCTGAATATCCTGTGCCCGCTTGTACAGCATCCTGGATGCTACTCAAACTGTATTCCCCGCCGTCTGGACGAATTCCTGCCTTCTCCAACGCACCCAGAAGATCGACACTCTCTTTGAGGCGCAAGGCGGCTGCGAAATAATCGTGTTGGGCAAGAACAGTCTCAGAGCAAGTGCCGTGCTTCTCCCACTCGTGTTCCCAGAAAGTCATACTGTTACTGCTCGGGCAAGCCAACGATGGCCATTTCCCGTTCATCTCCTTTATCAGATCACTGATCTGCACATTTTTACGATCTTTTTCATATCACTGTCATCAATTAAAATCAACAATGCCTAAATGAACTGATCTTTAAAATTATTATGATATCTATCTCTATCGTATACCTGTGAAGAATCGAAGGAATTGCTAGAGTCGCAATTAGAAGGATAGCTGCCATCGTTGTAATTTGGCCACAGACCATGAATCGAAAAATCCGATGGGGGCTTTCCTGTGCTTGGATAGCAGCAGCTAGCTGCTCTATCGCAATACGATCCTGGCCACTGTTAAATCAATAGACGAACATGAATTATTATTACTACTCAGATTCAAAAATATACCAAATTAATCAGATTTTAAAGAATATATTTTCTATTAGAAATGCTACGGAATCCACCTGCTGGACCAAGTAAAAGAAATCAAAGTCCTGAGCTTGTACTGCCTCCAACTCCATGGCGCCGCAGAAAAGGAATGTTATGAGAAGGGCGCCTGCAATTTTAGCCGAGCATGATCTGAGCAGGTTGGAATCCATTGTGAATGCCTATTTCTCTGTCCACAGATGGGTTATTTGGGTGCCAATGGCTATATAGGATGAATTGGGCAATAATGATTGAAACAGTTGGAAATATCTGTGAGAAGATTCCACTAAATGTGAACGGAAAAACGGAAAGACGAAAAGACCAGAAATCTGACAGGGAACGATGTGACGTCCATTGTTGGATACTAAGTTAAACATACGCAGTGCGGCGTTAGCTTGCAAGTTCCAGTGTTCACATTCTTCCACTCTTTATCTAAGCAATTTGAGGTTCCAGTAATCTGCTGATAATGGCACCTCCCAATTTATGAGGTGAGATGTCTCTGTCTCTCTAATAATTCATCTTTCGGTGAGTTGCTTTCTGTTCACAATAATTAGTTTAATTAGTTTTAAATATAAGCAAATTTTGAATACATATCCGCGGCTACATGCTGTACACGTTAAGCTAGCCCTGTAGGTTAAGCTAGGTTAAAAAATGCTGCTATTATCATGTCTCTATCGTCGTACATCGTTTGTCATGGAAAATTATGACAGTCGTTCTGATCCATAGGGTACAGGGATATTCGCAGATATATACCTACCTAACACTCTTAGACTACGGGGAACGAATGCCTGTTTTTATTTTTATTTTTAAATTAAATTCATTCATAAATTTAAAAATACAATTTAAAAAAAAAGAATTTACAGTATAGACATCATCGAGGTATATAAACCCGACCCTGTCCAAAATATATCATAAAATATTAGATAATCGAAATGCAAAGCAGTGAATTATGTTTATTTTCGATTTATTTTTCTTATCGTAAATTTTACGAAGTGAGCGTGCATTCGTCGCTAACATTAAAGATCTAGGTGGTCTTGATGGGCGAGCCTTATTTCAGTTGCGATAGGCCCATTAATGCTTGCCATACGATCTTCTACAGCTTTGATCTTCTACAGCTTTAATCCGACGGCGGACATTTCCTGCCTGCACGCATTAATGGGCCTATGGCAGCGGAAATAAGGCTCGCCGTCTTGAAATAAGGCTCGCCGTCTTGATCATCACAGCTGGATGGGAGAGTATCGATCCATGTGATTCCATCAAACATTTTTTCTCTCTGGCTACAGGCCTTTGATTAATGAAGAAATTCCACTAAACCGTGGGTTAGGGAATTTAGATCCCAACGAGTTCGCGAAGGCCACTTTAGTTCCGTTGATTATGAAATTAAGGTTAATCATTTAGTTCAGGAATTAGGCCGCTTAAGTTTAGTGCATTCCAGCTGTCAAAAAATTGGTAGCCTTTTTGTTTTTTTCCTTCTCACATTCATGAGTAGTGGAAAGTTTACCATATTTAAAACTATTAATTTCGTTTTCACCGATACAACCTTAAAATTTTGATGTGGAGTTATGCATTGATTTTTTTTTCAAGCAGAAAACTACTGGTGTATCTTCATGTGCCAGTTCAATAACAATTTCATTTTTTTACAAATGGTCATAGTTTATCTTTAAGCTAAAACATAACATACAAAATTTATAAAATAGGTGTTTCGTTTAGTCTTGTGTTGTTCCTATTCAACTTTCTTTTTGTTTTGTTCTCTGTTTTGCAAAAAAAGTGTTTTTCATCCATTTTCCATATTTGTTCTTTTATTGGTTCTTTTACCTTTGTTATTTTCAGTGGTGTTCGAAAACGTTGTAGCTATATTACTCTGGTTCATTTATAAGGGTATTTATCACACTTTGTATGTATAGCTAAGTGTAAGCCAAAACTGTCATAATTGTCTTGCTTTCGTTTTTTGTTGTCTTTTTCTCTTGTATGTTCTCTTTGATATGACCATCTTCTGTGTTCAGAGAAATTTTACTGTACCCCTTGCCCCTATGCCAGTTGCATCTGACAGTTTGTAATGCATCTCCCCATATGTTCCTCTTAGTCCCTTCTTTGATAACCTATCAGTTGTCATGTTTTTCTCTCTATAAACATGAGTGAAAGAGATGGTAGAAAAGGATCTTACCAGTATATTTATTTGTTCGATCCAGGAGGACAATTATTTGGGAGCCATTTGATTTATATGATTCAAGTAATCAATTAGGATCTTGGAGTCACTAAAAATCCATATTTTGCCGATGTAGAGCGGTTTGGTAAACCATAGAAGACCCCATAAAGAAAGTGTCTCTGCCCTGGTATTTGTCCCATGACCTCCAAACCAATGTATCTTATAATGACATAAAGGATTAGTCATCAACCATGCCCCGAAAACACACCTGCTACTTTGTGTTGAACCATCAAAAAACCCCGCAGGATAGTGAATGTCACATTGTGGGAAGTGTCTTATAGATAAGTCTCTTGGAGACTTTTGTGGTATTCTATGTGCCTCCCATGCCTGAATTATGTGTGTCACTATCCACATAGGTGAAGTGTGCCTTTCCTCAAATATCTTCAAGTTGTTGCAAATCCATATTCTCCAATGAAATATAGGAGGTATGACCCGATAGTCCTTACCCTTAGAGAACCACCATTGAGTGCATTCCTGGGCTGATTGGTAGTCTAGTGTCTGGAAATGGAAGTTCTTGCATATAAGTGATTTTACCTCTTTGGTAAAAGTACAGTTGTAGAGGATGTGTTGATTTTCATCTTCTGTGTTCTTGGACAGTATACATATGCCCGGTCCTATCATGCCCCTTCTCATTAAATTTGTCCATGTTAGATTTTTGTTCCGCCATACACCCTATAAAAAGATGATAATATTTTTGTGTGTTCTCTCCTTCCAACATTTCGTAAACTAGCACTTCTATGTCACTCCACATTGTTGTTTAATCATCTCCATGTATGTTTCCTTGGTGCATGTTTGTCCCTTATATAAGCTTCCCCCCCACGTGATCTAGTCTCCTTCATTTTCTATAGACCGCCATGCCTCTCATAGTGTCAATATATGTCAATATATGTCGACCACAGTGTCAATATATTTGATGGCATCATTGCCTCTTAGTCCCATTTCCTCTACACTTTTCCATATTGGAATCTCTTCCTCCCATCGTTTTATGCTTTGTATAAGTAAAAATATGCCCTTACCATGTAAGATGGATCTCAGATGTTCACTTAATATGATATCCTCTTGAAATCCCCAAATGTTTACTTCACTAATCATGATCTTCTATCCATTTCCAAAGGTCCATTTGAGATGTCTTGTGAAGTTTGGCCATAGTTTGTAAAACCCCTTCCAACTTTCTGATCTCTTTTCAACCTGTCTCCATCCCATGAAAAATACATCCTCCATGTCTTGTGTTACGTATTTGTATGTTATGATATCATGCCAAATGCCTTGAGAGTGCATACACCTCCATAATGATTTCATCAGCAAAGATTTTCCAAACAATTGTGTGTTAATAATCCCCGAACCCCCTCTATCCTTCGGCATTGTAAGAATTTCTAACCTTGCTAAGTGGTATTTCTTGTCCCCTCGTTTTTCGTTCCATAGGAAGTTGTTCATTGAAGCTTTAATCCTGTTGATGTTACTTCTTGGGATCAAATAGAGATGTGCCCCATATACAGTAAGTTGTTGTAATACCGCCTGTATTAAGGTCATCTCCCCCCCCTTGGATAACCACTTCAACGACCATCCATTGATTCACTTTTTATATTTGTCAATGATCCACTACCAATCTACCACTTGGTATGTCGTTGGTTTAATATGGAAGCCTAAATAAGTTAGACCCTCAGCCAATGGTTTTGTTTTGAAGTTAAAAATGTTTCTAATCTGCTCAACGACGTTTGATTTTTTCTCAGAAAAATAAATGCATGACTTCTCTCCATTGGATGCCATCCCTGATGTTGTACATAATTTTTGAAAAATGAAGTTTAGTCTTCCGGAGTACTCTCTAATCAATAGACCACACATCATTACATCATCTACGAATAGACTATATGTAATCTTCCTGCTAGTCGTGATCTTGATCCCCCGAAACGCACCTACTACATTCTCCTTATTAATATTTATGCTTAGGGATTCCATGATGAGTAGAAATCGGAGGGGCGACAATGTGCATCCCTGACAGAGGCCTCTGCTTGGTGTAAAAAAATTGGAAGCAGATCCGTTAATTAGAATGGCCATTGATGTGTTGTAGACACATCCCATGACCATTCTATCGCCTCCCTATGCATCCCAATCTTGTACAGGACCATCCTCAAGAATGCCCAGTCTACATGGTCATCATAGGCCTTGCTCAGATCAACCTTCATTACAACTGCCTCCCTATGCCTGCTGTGGGTATAGTGAATAATCTCTTGTATAGTAGCCAATGTGTCATGAATTAGACTGTTTTTTAGAAATCGGAATTGTTCCCTTGAAATGTGGGTGGATAAGCCCCCCTTAATTCTTTCTGCAATCAATTTAGAAGATATGTTATATAACATGTTGCACAAAGAAATGGGTCTGTATTCGTCAAAAGCTCTAAACCTTTCTTCTTTGGAATAAGGGTAAAAAACATAGAGTTAATAGCCCCCCATATTCTTCCTTCCTTTATGATATCATCTACCATTTCAGTTATATATTTTAATAAAATATCCGAGAAATGAATAAATAAGTCTGGACTCCATCCATCTAGCCCTAGACTCTTGTCAGTTGATAGTAGTTTAAGTGTGGCCTCAACCTCCTCCATGCTGACTTGTTTCATCATCTTCTCATTGTCCTCAGGTGTGAACATTGTAGGGTACTTGTTTACAACCCAGAATCCTTTCCTCAATAAAAGAACTCTCTCTTTCCTTATAGAAATTGTCAAAATGTTTTACAGCAACCTTATGAATCTTCTCTGCAGCGTTGTACACAGTTCCCTCATATGTGATATTCCATATGGCATTTTGAAGTTTCCTTCCATTCGCATATGAGTGGACGTATTTAGTGTTTCTGTCTCCTTCTTTTGGCTAGATGGACCGGCTTTTCAGCCTCCAACGTTGTTCCTGTGTGATGATAATTTTCCTTTTTTCTATTTCCAGAGATTTAATACTGTCCCATGCCACCTATGTCCGTGTACCCTCTTCTATTCCACTCATCATCTTCGATATCCGAGTATTAATCTCTTCTAATCTGAGTCTCATCTTTTGATTTTTGTCCCTCTCCCATTTCCGGATCTTCTATTTTAGGATCCTCGATGTATTTGATAGGTAAATGTTGGAGGGTGTGTGAGCCTCCCTTTTATGCTCCTTAAAAAACGCCTGAACCATGTGGTTGAATTCAATGTTTTCAAACCAAACACGATTGAACTTGAATGGGTAACCTTGTACCTTCTTCTCAAATTTCCATTCTAAAATAGTAGGGCGGTGATCATAGATTAGGAGATCCTCTACTGTAGCCGTTACATCCCCCAAATGCATGAGAAAGTTCTCTTGTACCAAAATTCTATCCAATCTTTTGGCTATGAACTCTCCACCTGCTCAGCCATTGAACCAGGTTGGCTGCATTTTCTTAGGAGCATTAGTTATCGTCAAGGTAAGCTTTTAGATTTTAGCAATTAGTTTGTTTTTTTAACATTATTAATTTATTATTAATTTAAATTTTGAAAAATAAATATTTATTTTCAATATTATTGAAATCATTATTTTTCAAACATTTGATTGGACCATAATATTGATAGTCTTATTTCAGAGTTTGTATCATATCGATAATTTCTTTATTTCTTTTTTGTCTTAATTTGTGAATATAGTCCCAATATTTATGCCATAATTTTAAATATTTGTACATTAATTTTTGGTTAAGCTTAATAGGAAACCACCTAAAATTAAAATATTTAAAAATAACTCTCTTTTTTTTTCAGAAGAAAAAAATAGACATTCTTCATTATATATGAGAAGTTACATAATTCAAGTACAATTTTCAGATGCCCTTGAGAAAGGGCATCAAAACTATGTCTATCCGAGGAAGAATGGAGAAACAAAGAGGAAAAGATAGAGAAGCAAAAGGAACTTAAAGGCAAGGAAACAAGGCCTAGCCTAAACCTTAGTCCATCCATCCTTGTACACAAAACAGACTAGAGAGTTTCCAACAGAACTTCCAGAGCTCAAAAGAGCTTGAATTATATATAGAACCCTCAATTGAAAATTAAAAAAAAAAAAAGTTGCCATGTTAGAGAGGGATCTTGCGCTTAGACAAAGCATCTACATCCATGTTTTGTTCAATGAACACATGGATGAAGGAAATGTCATTGAAGGATGAGCAGAGGGAAGCTATGTTTACCATGCAATGGCGAAGAAAAGAAACCACAAGGGATTTTTTCCCCTGCAACCAATCAATGAAAATCTTAGAGCCTCTAACAATCATAATGAAATCAATGGCAAGCCAAGCAACACTCTAAATTAATCCTCACAGTGCCACAATCTCAACCTGAGTATTTGAACCACCACTACCATTCCAAAAGAAGTGAAATTCCCTATTTGTGAAGAGCTTGATAGCTCATACTCACGTAAATAGATATTTACCATTAGCTGTTGCCCATCATAATTTAATCAAGTATTTGCATAATTTTTTTGCAGAAACTCCTTGTAGATTCAAACTGCTAATTGTAATTTATTAAAACAATAAATTAGAATCTACTCTATCAATTGCGAAAACAATAAAAAATCATGAAATCACGAAGCATACAAGAGAAATGATTCGACCAACACATTACATAATGATTTCTTGGGGAAAGCCATAGTTAAAAATCTCACTATCTGTATATTGCATTAGTCATAAAATATGAGAATATTACAATGCTTTTCTCAAGCTCGAGAAACCTATGCACTATCTCTATGTGTCTCACTATTTTCTAGACAAGCCTTGGCTAATACTTAACCAAATTTATGCTTTCCAAAGTTCCTATTTCCCTGCGTTGCTTCTTGCGAATTAGCCCCTATTATTTAGGGAAGTTCCTCAACCACAAATACAAAATCCATCACATGCCCTCTTATGATTCCATACACCACATGTACAATTCAAATGATTATAAAACCATTAGTACACTTCTCTTGAACTCCAATCTCAACTGGGTAACTCATATATCACACATGAATGAGTTATTTATGGTTGATTTATCAATTAACTAGTTGATCACAGGGTACACACCACACTACTTGACCTCCCACTAATTCCTCTAATAGTTGGAACTAGTTTCACTGACTTTAACTCAGATAAACTGAAATAATTAATTACAACTCAAAATAAACTCAATCGAGCTCTTAAAAAGTAGGAGACACTCTACATGACTCAATTTAGATCCTCAAATCGAATTAACTTAAACAACTAAGTCAAACTAACTTATTTAACTTGTACAAGTTGTATTTTTATGTGGAATTACAATTTTATTCTAATTTAATTCAAGGGAAAATTAAATTTGAATCTTTCTTGGTGCCATTTTCAATGCTCCCTCTAAGAAAGAAAGGGATTATCAGATACCCTGATCCTGCCTCTATGGAACTTGAATTTTCCTCTTGACATTGCCTTATTGAAGATATCTACATATTGTTCCTCTGTAGGAATGTACTCTAGCAACATGATCTTCCTATGCACAAAATCCCTGAGATGGTGGTACTAAATGTTTTAGAAAATATCTGACACAGATCTGATACCATGTAGAAAATCTCTAACACAACTCTGTTACCATGTATAAATTGTATAGAAAATCTATACCAATGGATTCAATCTAATCATGTAATGTACTAAAACAAGATACTGAATCCTTCTACTATGTTTGTGGAATATAAAACACAATCGCTCAATCACATGCAAGTAAGGGAAAGGAAATTATCAATCACACAACACAAGATGTATATGGGGAAAGCATCTGCTAAAAACCCCTCTATCATATATTGTACATAGTCAAAGAATCATGAAACAATAAAATGATTTCTCACACCGAGAAAATCTTGCACTCTATCGATCGTCTCACCCTGATCCTGCTCAAAGATGACTAGCAATTCTTAGGCAAAATTGACCAACACTTAGCCAATTCTTAGCCCCTGCTTAGCCCAACCTTGCTCACGCAATCCCTAGGAAATTAATCCCTATTAAATAGGATAATCAACCTTCCTTGACTACATAATCCCTAAGGAGCCTTCCTTTTACTTTATAATTGTGCTCGAGCAATTCGCTAATAATACAACTGATAGTTAACTTCCCTTTAACCTCTGTCTCAACTGGGTCATCATTATAATTGACATGCATGCAGCTAATAACAGAAAATCACCAGTTATCTGATAGACCACTACTTGTGAATTAAATATAATTTAATTCACTTGACCTCTCACGAGCTCATCACTCAGTTAGAACTAGTTAAATTGATTTTAACTCAATTAATTAGAGTTAGTTGATTGCACGTGCATTAATATAATGCATTGACTGCAATTGGACCCTGAAAATAATAGAATCACTCTACATGCCTCACCTTTGACCCTCAACTCGAAATTCTTGAGCTAACTAAGTTTTTTTTACTTAGTTAACTAATACAAATTGTTATCAGATGAAATTATAATTTTCTTTCAATTGAATTAAGGGATAATTAAATCAAAATCCTCATATGGTATCCATTTCTGGGTTCCATTTTCTAGATTTTATTTCAGGATGCCAATTTCACTATTTCTTGTTGCAAATTTCAACACTCCCTCTCAACAAGAAAGGAATCAATCTATCTTGATCCGGTACCTTTGGAATGTTATTGCATGCAACACTTCTCTATTTCTGTTTGAACATGCAACTCTCCTGAAAGTGAATAACCTCCAAACAAATGAATCAGTATAATTCATCTATCATCAAACTCTTATGACTACTGCTAGCTACTGCACATGTCTACTGGACTCTCTGCGTCGTTCTTGATGTCTGCATCTGTGCCCTCTACACTGATTCCAACTCTGATATGTGCTCCAGTATCCGACATTTGTCACTCTAATTTCTAACCTCCTGACATCTGACTGCATCAATTTAACCGATCCTTCCTGCTATTGCTATATTGGGGGCTTCTCGTAGCCAAGTTCGATCCATGAAACACACCATCTCAATGGACCATGCCCAAATTTCTTCTTGGGATTAATTTTGCACATCGCCCCACCTCACACCTAGAGATATAGCTGCATGTACTCCCTCTTCCTTTCTGGCTCAAAGTTTCCCCCTCCTAGAGGTATTTTATTTAGTGGAATCTTCCACTTGGTCTCCTCTCTGCTTCTCCAATAGTGGCTACTCCACAACCTTCTAATACTGCTTCCTCTAGGCTACATGTTGAGAGATAATTTCACCTTCCTCAACTGTTTGGTCAATTTAGTGTGTCCTAAATTGTTAACATAAATTATCAACCAGGGATTCGTAAGCTGACGAAGTGTGGCGCACTATATGTGCAAGATAACCTATCTCTTACTTTTTGTCGTTTTTGGATTTTTATGAAATTCTAAAAGACAAGTATGGAGACAAATATTCAAGACAATGATGTCCTTCTAATGGTTTTCCAAACTTCAAAAGAATTTTAAAACACACAATGACAAAATTAATTCCTAAAAGGAAATGAAAATTTCATCACTATTCCAATCAAGCAAATAGTGAACTATTGATCATGAAACTCATTATCCTTGTTGTTGTCTAAACACAAAAGAAACTGTACTCAAAGAAAAGATTGCAAGTAAAGTAAAACTAAAATCAAATTACATCAACTCATATTCTGACCCCTCACCATTAGTCTAGCTATGGCTTTCGGAGGTAATCATAAACAACTTGAGCAATCTGATATCTAATTGGCAGAAAAAGAAACTAATATCAAACTACACACTCATACTTCAATCCCTCACCATTAGTCCAGCTATGGCTTTCGGAGGTAACTGAAAATGACATGAGCAATTTAATATATCTAACTTGCATAAAAGTAAACTAATATCAAACTACACACTCATACTTCAATCCCTCGCCATTAGTCCAGCTATGGCTTTCGGAGGTAACTGAAAATGACATGAGCAATTTAATATATCTAACTCGCAGAAAAGTAAACTAATATCAAACTACACACTCATACTTCAATCCCTCACCATTAGTCTCGCTATGGCTTTCGGAGGTAACTGATAATGACATGAGTAGCTTAATATCTAATCTAACTAGTAAAACAAATGTTCAAAACTGAAATGAATAAAACAGTGCTGGAATTAAAAACTAAGAAAAAGAAATCAGCAGAAGGACAATATTGATTCCATGTCATTAGTCATTATAAAACTATGTGCAAATGCCCGGGCTGCCATGAAAAATTATGCTAAAAGCTATGATTTCAGAAAGCAATCTAAGTAAGAAAATATGACAAAACAGAATTGAAAGCAACTTATCTAGAAAACATGTAAAAGCCTCCTTGGATAGCAGGGGCCCTCTGCTACCAATTTGGTGAAGTCCTTCAGCTCCTTAAAGTTGTAATCAAAACAGCATCAAAGAACTGAATTTCTCTATTAAAAAGAACTCACAAATCTACATTCCATTCCATCTTGAACTTTGTTACAAAAGACTTCTCTACTACTTTTTCATTACTTCCTCATTACCTATGATAGGAGAAAGCTTCTCCTATTTATACAAAATATGAGGAGTCATCTCATTAATGGGAGTCCATGAATCTCTCCCTCCATCTCTAGAGTTATAATCAAAATAGGAAACGATAAGACACATGTCTTTCTAGAGTTTCAACACAAGTTGAGGAATGAGACACATATCCTCTTAGAGTTTCAATACAACAAGGAAGTGAGACACATATCCTCTTGATCCCATAATCTTCTCCAACCAAATTTGAATTTGGCTTTAGAGTGCCACATAAGGGTCTTCTAGAAGTCTCCTTTTGACCTACACATGTCACAAAACTCATAACACATATATAGATATATGAAACTATGCTAATTTTCTAGTTTCTAATCATAAATTCACTTAAAATACATAAAATAAATAACTTTGGAAAACAAGGATCCTAACCCATATATTTATGAAAATGGTTATTTGATGTAGGGTTTTAGGTCAAATGGTTATGAAATAAGAGCTAAATGGTTATGACATAATGGAAATATGTATGAATATGGAGAACACTTTTGAGACTCAACATACCCCCCAACTGAAGTTGTTGCATGTCCTCATGCAACTATTGCAATGATTCATTTGTCCATGAGTTGATCTTTTATGAGTTTTGACTCATATAGATTCGTTCCAAACTTTGCTTCTTGATATTTTCTTCTTTTTGGCAAAGTATAATACATTTGATTGTAACATTTTTTTTTCAATGGTTGGTTCTTGTGTGACAACCTTTTTTTTTTTTTGAGCAATGGTTCTTGTGTAACAATGCTTTATTTTCTTTGTTGCATCAAAGTTCATGAAAACATTTAGAATCAATTACTCCATCAATGAATTGACCATTTGCAAGGCATATAATCTTTTGGATCATATTGCAACAATAGTTGGTTGGGAAGTATATGTGGGTAGAAATGAAATGAAAATGTGTGATAGTGTATGACATGTGGATATGAAATGATGTCCCTTCCCCCCCCAACTAAAGATATGACAATGTGAAAAAGGGAGTGAGGAATTTTTCCAAAGTTACAATTTTAGCATTCTAATGAATTACATGATTAAAAATTAGAAAACAACATACCTTCACTTACCTTAAATGTGGATGAGTTGTGTATGTGTGGTGGCTGCAAAATTCTGATCATATTCTTCTTCAAGTGGCTGAATAAGAGGAGTCATGGATAAAGAGATGAGATGACTTTTTATTGCTTCTACTAAAACTTGCTGAATCTGCTCCAAAATGCTGAAAATAATAGTCTTCATGTCTTCAAAACTCATTGGCATAATTCCTACTATGTGAAAAGATGTTCTGATGTCGAATATAGTAGGAAATTGTTGACTTAGTGGCCATTAATGGATGCCACTAGTCAACACGAGAACTCTCACCATTGATGACAATGAGAGTCAAGATGCCCAAACACATCTTGCTAGGTACGAATGATTTTGCTGATGTTGAGTCACCTAGAAGATCTGACGAACAAGAGACATTAATGTATTCCCATTGTTTGTCAGCATGAGAACTTGCCATTAAGGCATGCAAGCCTCAAGGTGTTTTACAAAGAACTTAGACTCAAAGGACTATAGATTCAATAGTTTGCATTGAAGCAGGGCTTATTTGCGGAATGAAAATGACAAGAAATGGAAGATGGAAATGGAAGATGAAAATGGAAATGGGCAATAAGCATGTGAATGAGTCTCTTGCTTTTATTTGTGGGTTATGAATGGACAAAAAGAAATGGAAAGTGGATGTGAATGTAAATGGAAAATATGAAGTGAAATGAGGTGAATGGTTTATTATGAGGTATGGATGTGATGGAGACAATAGCATCTGAAAGTTTTTCAAGTGTTTGGATCTGATTTTACATCAGCATATTTCCTCTTTGTTGCTGATCATCCTCTTATGAAACAAATTGGTCTCTCAGAGAGACACCATTCTCTTGTATTCATTTGTCCTTCCTCCTGGAACCTGCAAAAAAAACTAATACTTCTTCTACAATGGAATGTAAGATTATCAAAGGAGAGAGGTGATGAATCTCTCTAGTTATGATATTTACACACAAAACTAAGAATTTGTATTAATGAAACAAGTTCTCAAAGGAAAAATCAAAAGAATTTATACCTGTTTTGGAATTAGTGCCTCAAGTTGAATGTAGCTTATTTTCAGCAATTTATTTCATTATTTACCATTTCAAACTCTAATAATGGATTTCTCATTGTGTAGATCTTGTTGAGACCTTTCCAACGATACTTAAATCATCAAAATCTGATTTTGTATGAGAAAGTTATGCTGATTTGAACAATGAGGTTTTTCAGCTGCGGAATTGGACTTCAGCTGCGGAATTGGAGAACAGCTGCGGAATTGGACTTCAGCTGCGGAATTGAAGAACAGCTGCGGAATTGGACTTCAGCTGCAGAATGTCGACGGTTTCTGTAGCTAAAAATCTTGAATAAAAAGTTAGCCATTCATCATTCATCATCAGTTCAAAATTAATCAATACCTTCAGAAAAACAAGCAAATAACTTGTTCATTTCATTGATTCAATTTTTTTTTTTTTTTTTTTTTTTTGTAATCAAAACAAAATTGAAAAAGAGAATTGCAAAAATTGAAAAAGAGAAATGAAATTTTTTTAATTTTTTTTTAAATAGCAAAATTGAAAAATACAATTTTTTTTTTTTTTAAATATTATATATGTTACATTTAAAAAAATATATATATATACATATATAATTTTTTTAAACAAACAAAAAAAACTAAAAATAAAAACTGAATACTTTGCATGAATCTTACAGAAGAATTGAATTGCAAGTCCACAACATCAAAACAACATTTCTTTCATTTCACGATTGTCAAATGTTTCTGAAACAACTAAAACTGCAGAAAACATATGTCGATTCTTTTGAGATATATGCAATTTTTCCTTTAAAATCCAATCCCAAATGTGGTAAAGATCTTCAGAAATCTGCTGCATTGGATAAAACTAAGAAACATTAAGATAGATATGATTCTTTGATCAATCATGTGATAGGCTTCCTCACGCTCCTATTGCTGGGCAGATGATAAAGGAGATGTAAAATCCAACGAAGTCGAATTGAATTCAAAAATGAGTGGAATGTGGATTGAATGCCACGAGAGAGTTTGATTTTGATTAGAATTCTTCTTCTTGGATTTAGAAAACCGGATTATCAATGCAGAGTGCCGTTTTCAAATTCTTCACTCAGAAAAAACCGTTTTTCCTCACGTGGCACGCAAAAATGGCCTTCAAAGAACCGAGAAATTCTCCCAGACCGCCACGAATTTTGTAAAACGATTTCTGGGTTATCTAATTGACCACGTTGGAGAAAAAACCCATGTCTCGGTTTTTCAAAATTCATCCTAAATCGTTCAGAAAACGTGTTTGAAAATGATGTGTCAATAACAGTTGCGTTTCTGGATGTGTTGTAACAAAAATCGTTTTCTGAGAACGTGGTTCAAAATTGCGTTTCAAAATCGGTTGTTTATGCTGTTGCGGCACAATGGACACTATGGCTTTAGATGTTTCAATGTCTTCTCAACGCACTTCTTACAGAACACGTGAACAGACGGTTATGATAGCCTCTGATGGTGGTGATAAATATACTAGACAGTCAAAGTCATCTCCAGCATGCAAAACTGAAAGTAATTTCTTCAGCAAATTGAGATCACTTGAATCATTTTCTAATTTAAAGATGACAACAATGACTCCTCATTAGATGGGCACAACGATGCATCATCACAGACGTAGAATTATCTGAAGGATAGAAGAATAATTATTTAGCATGGTGCCTGAATTAATGAAGTTTTGAATTACTTTTATGCCTTCTGTTTCTACGCTATTGTAGAGTTCACGCTCCTCGTGAGACAGTTCTACCGGATGGCTCTGCACACATTTAGGTGATCAGTGCGACATAATTCCAAAGAGGTAAATGGCCGTGAAGGGCAGTGGCTGTTTATTTTTATTATTATTTTTTTTTATTTGTTTTGTTAATAAAACTATATGTTATATTTTTAAAAATTAAAAATACACATATATTTTACTAAGCAAAATGATTTATTTCTTTATTTATTTATTTATTTTGTTAATAAAATTACACATGTTAAATTTTGAAAAATTAAAAATATGCATATGTAATTTACTAAACAAAACAATTTATTGATTTTTTTTTTTTTTTTTAAATGATTTGTTATTAAAATTATATATATATTTTCAAAAATAAAAATATACATATATATCTTAGTAACAAAACAATTTAAATTTTTTTTTTTCATTTTTTTTTTAATTGATTTGTTTAATAAAATTATATATGTTATATTTTCAAAAATTTAAAAATACACATATATATTCATTAAACAAAACAATTTATTGAAATCAAAGTTTTTCATGAAAACAAATTTATTTTTTTTAAATTGTTGAATCAATTGAAATGATGAAGTTTTATTTTGTCTCCTTTTTTTTTTTTTCTTTTTCACATAACAATTCTTTTTCTGATCCTCCAGATCACACAAAGTGCAGGAGGAGAGCATACTCAAGAATTATTAATTTTTTTTTTTACATAACAATCCTTTTTCTGATCCTCCAGATCACACAAAGTGCAGGAGGAGAGCATACTCAAGAATTATTAATTTTTTTAGATGTAAGAAATAAGGCTACCTAGTTACACTTCCCCGGCAACGACGCCAAAATGTTTGGTCAATTTAGTGTGTCCTAAATTGCTAACATAAATTATCAACCAGGGATTCGTAAACTGACGAAGTGTGGCGCACTATATGTGCAAGATAACATATCTCTTACTTTTTGTCGTTTTTGGATTTTTATTGATCTTGGTTGGTTTCCTAATGTGAGATGGAAATTCTAAAAGACAAGTATGGTTATGAATATTCAAGGCAATGATGTCCTTTATAATGATTTACCAAACTTCAAAAGAATTTTAAAACACACAATGACAAAATTAATTCCTAAAAGGAAATGAAAATTGCATCACTATTCTAATCAAGCAAACAATGAACTATTGATCATGAAACTCATTATCCTTGCTGCTGTCTAAACACAAAAGAAATTGCACGCAAAGAAAAGATTGCAAGTAAAGTAAAACTAAAATCAAATTACATCAACTCATATTCTGACCCCTCACCATTAGTCTAGCTATGGCTTTCGGAGGTAATCATAAACAACTTGAGCAATCTGATATCTAATTTGCAGAAAAAGAAACTAATATCAAAATACACACTCATACTTCAATCCCTCACCATCAGTCCAGCTGTGGCTTTCGGAGGTAACTGAAAATGACATGAGCAATTTAATATATTTAACTTGCAGAAAGTAAACTAATATCAAACTACACATTCATACTTCAATCCCTCACCATCAGTCCAGCTGTGGCTTTCGGAGGTAACTGAAAATGACATGAGCAATTTAATATATCTAACTTGTAGAAAGTAAACTAATATCAAACTACACACTCATACTTCAATCCCTCACCATCAGTCCAGCTGTGGCTTTCGGAGGTAACTGAAAATGACATGAGTAGCTTAATATCTAATCTAACTAGTAAAACAAATGTTCAAAACTGAAATGAATAAAACAGTGCTGGAATTAAAAACTAAGAAAAAGAAATCAGCAGAAGGACAATATTGATTCCATGTCATTAGTCATTATAAAACTATGTGCAAATGCCCGGGCTGCCATGAAAAATTATGCTAAAAGCTATGATTTCATAAAGCAATCTAAGTAAGGAAATATGACAAAACAAAATTGAAAGCAACTTATCTAGAAAACATGTAGAAGCCTCCTTGGATAGCAGGGGCCCTCTGCTACCAATTTGGTGTAATCCTTCTTCAGCTCCTTAAAGTTGTAATCAAAACAGCATCAAAGAACTGAAGTTCTCTATTAAAAAGAACTCACAAATCTACATCCCATTCCATCTTGAACTTTGTTACAAAAGACTTCTCTACTACTTTTTCATTACTTCCTCATTACCTATGATAGGAGAAAGCTTCTCCTATTTATACAAAATATGAGGATTCATCTCATTAATGGGAGTCCATGAATCTCTCCCTCCATCTCTAGAGTTATAATCAAAATAGGAAATGATAAGACACATGTCTTTCTAGAGTTTCAACACAACTTGAGGAATGAGACACATATCCTCTTAGAGTTTCAATACAACAAGGAAGTGAGACACATATCCTCTTAGAGTTTCAATACAACAAGGAAGTGAGACACATATCCTCTTGATCCCATAATCTTCTCCAACCAAATTCGAATTTGGCCTTAGAGTGCCACATAAGGGTCTTCTAGAAGTCTCCTTTTGACCTACACATGTCACAAAACTCATAACACACACATATATATATGAAACTATGTTAATTTTCTAGTTTCTAATCATAAATTCACTTAAAATACATAAAATAAATAACTTTGGAAAACAAGGATCCTAACCCATATATTTATGAAAATGGTTACTTGATGTAGGGTTTTAGGTCAAATGGCTATGAAATAAGAGCTAAATGGTTATGACATAATGGAAACATGTATGAATATGGAGAACATTTTTGAGACTCAACATC
>JAXQQM020080788.1:0-27688 GCA_034641835.2 Pinus albicaulis | reverse complement strand
CAGAAAATGATTAATCTGCCTCTATGATTCCTCCGCCACTTAAGTTCGCTTTTCATAATCCCATCCTATAGATCTCTTCTTCCCGGTTCCAACGAGATTTTACACTAAGGTGTTTCTTCAAATAATCTGCCCCAAATAACACATTTAGCGTATTTAATTAAAATGGGCTTGATAATAACCTTGTTTTACGAGAGCCATCTGAATGCAATGGAACCAAGAACTAATTGTGTGAAACTGACCTTGATGATGAAATATAGTAAGCGAGCCTTGTCGGGCCTGATAAAACTGTGACGATGGTTGTGTAGTCATAGTAGGATTGGATAAGTAGTTGAATTGCTGAGTATTGATCTTGAAAATCAAAATTATATTGTGATAATTGTTTGGAAGAATCTACTGTTTGGTTGGGCAGTCATCCCTAACTTAGTTGGGAATCATATTGTTGTTAGATATCTTTATTACGGTGGAATTTTTTTTGCTATTTCAATGATGTCTACTGTTGAGAAAATGAACACTGCTGTTGTATAATCTTGTTGAATTATTGTAACCCTAATAAACATAGAATCCTAATGGCTAAAATTACCGTAGGACATTACATTATTGTGGAGTCATATGGATCATGACATGGGTTTATATTCCGAGGACCCAACCCTAATACTGAAACCTCTGTCTATGTATCTCAATTTTCAACAGAAGCCTCAATCTCTTAGCTTCAAGTCATCTGCAAGATTGAAATCATGGTTGCTAGTTAAGATGAATTTCTTCTTTTACAACAGTGTTTGGTCTTGAATTTCCTCATTCTATCCAGGATTTATGAGATGTGCAATAAATCAATTAGAGAAATTTCTGATTTGATGCTTACATTTGTACCATAATAAGCTTATCTTATGTTAATGATGAAACAAATGTAGATTAACTCTGAACTCAATTACTATGCTTTCAGATTTGGCCAGGACTAAAGGAAAAGGAAACCACGGTTTGATGTGTTGAATCTAGGTTTCTCTATTCTGTTATCTGTTATTCTGTTGAATCTAGGATTGGATAAGTAGTTGAATTGTTGAGTATTGATCCTGAAAATAAAAATTATAGTGATAATTGTTGGGAAGAATCTACTGTTTTGTTGGGCAGTCATCCCTAACTTAGTTGGGAATCATATTGCTGTTAGATATCTTTATTACGGTGGAAATATTTTTGCTATTTCAATGATGTCTACTGTTGAAAAAATGAACATTGTTGTTGTATAATCTTGTTGAATTATTGTAACCCTGATAAACATAGAATCCTAAGGGCTAAAATTACCCTAGGGCATTACATTATTGTGGAGTCATATGGATCATGACATGGGTTTATATTCCGAGGACCCAACCTTAATACTGAAACCTCTGTCTATGTATCTCAATTTTCAACAGAAGCCTCAATCTCTTAGCTCCAAGTCATCTGCAAGATTGAAATCATGGTTTCTAGTCAAGATGAATTTCTTCTTTTACAGCAGTGTTAATTTGGAATTGAATTTCCTCAGTCTATCCAGGATTTATGAGATGTGCAATCAATCAATTACAGGAATTTCTGAGTTGATCCTTACATTTGTACCATAATAAGCTTATCTTATGTTAATGATGAATCAATTACAGGATTTTCCTCAGTCTATAACCACTAAAGTCCCTATCCCTTTAACCCAAAGCCACAATCTGTTAACCCCTTATAGGATCTTAGGGTCAATTGTAGCAATATTATAGGATCCAAACCGAAATCGTTATCATTTCTAAGTTTTAATGAAGCATTTGTAAGCTCACGGGCATTAGGGAGGTGGAGACAAGAATAGAATTAGATAGTAAGTATGAGGGGAGAGACCAGGGCATAATGTGCCCATATAATGTAATCAAGCCACGGAGCATCTGTGTATTGAATTCAACATTTTTATATGCATTTGATTTTATGAAGGCCTATGTTTATGTGTTGATTATAGAATCAAACATCTCTGTTATTTGTGAGTAGAAATTTAATAGATGTGTGAGAAGTTGATCAGGAATTCATGGCATTCTTGTAATGGTGAGTGAGTGCACAGAATCGAATAACTAGAATCAGTTACAGAAATTCCTATTCATGTAGAGTTCCTATTCCTGTAGAAGGGGTTTGTAGTACTAATTATATCATTCCCGTGGATAGTTTTTCCATTTTCTACTTTGCCTTTGCTGGAAACACTGGTGGGATCTCCATTGATGGAAATATCCAGCAACAAGGGTACTGTGTAGTTTTTGACAATCTTGGTTTATTTGCTTGCTCCTGTGAAGTTTTGGGAAGATTGCTAATACTCCTGCTTTGATTGTTATATTAGATTCTCTGATTGCTCTTGATGGTTTGGTTACTCTGAGTTAGTATCCTTATGCTTTGCTCTGATTCCTTTCAGATGGCTTTTGAGTATTATATCCTTCCTGGTGTTGTAGTCTTGCTTGATCTCTACTTATGGATTTTCCCTTTCATATAGTTGATACTTTATACTGCTTATGATGCGCTTTGATGCTGATGATATGACACACAAAGAGGATTCAAATGAAAAGGACTCTACTTTGATGGAACGGAGAATGAAAGGAGTAACACAGTGCATCACAAAAGAACTCATACTGGAACTTAAGGATGGTGTGGTTAGGGCTCATCTTCCACTGGCTGTGGATGTTGCTACTGCTTTGATACTAGCTCTGGGTCCATGAAGGAATGATGAACTAATTTAATGTTGACATTCTTATCACTTCTATGTTT
This sequence comes from Pinus albicaulis, assembly GCA_034641835.2. Taxonomy (NCBI): domain Eukaryota; kingdom Viridiplantae; phylum Streptophyta; class Pinopsida; order Pinales; family Pinaceae; genus Pinus; species Pinus albicaulis. The sequence goes on along the minus strand of JAXQQM020080788.1, from coordinate 24,934 downwards.
GGCTGCTCTTGCCAGGGAATGTGGAAGGGATGTCTTCACCTGAAGGAATGCTTGACCCTTTACATGGGTGTTTGCTGCCTCTTATTTATCTGATGCTAGGCATGTTCTGGGACTGATAAAATAAGTATTACAGAGTCTACAGGCTACAGTTGGTGTCTCCATGATCAGATTAAGATATCTCCTTGTACGGGGTTGTCCTCGAAGAGAAAGGATGGAAGGATCCTTCCTAGCATGATATTTGATTTCTGGAATAAAAAAAGGAAAACATCTGGTGGATCTAGAATTTGTTGTGTGTTCCTCCTGGATAATGACACATCATACCTAGCATGGGTAGATATGGTTCTTGGAAAAGAGTTGAGAATGTCATGGATGAAGGTTTCATAAAGAGATGGCTTCAAGGACATTGGAAGATCCTAAAGGAAGGAGTGGTTATGTCAATATGATTGGCATATTCTGGCTGCTGGTCATCATGGTGGCCTAACACAGGTTGTTCATGTTCATCTGTAAGTGATTCTAGGCCCCGGGCCTTTAATCCCAGGCTCCCATGAGTTTCTCTAATGGAAGGTGTTTTGATGCTTTCATATTGATGCCTATTGAACCCTAGGCTCTCCCCTGATGCTTCCATTCTTCCTTTGATGGCTTTCTACCCTCTTATGTGATGCCGTCGTATTGTCTCTGCCTCACCTTGATGCTTTTGATGCCCTCTTGGCTTGAGAATATGGCGAAAAGGTTTGAGGGATGTCTCATGAGTGGCTTACCCTTTTGAGGAGCTCCTTGGTTCCTCTTCCCTTGATGATCTTACTTGAAGTTGATTTGGTTGAGCCTGCTCCCTAGTACTTCCTGGCTATGTTTGATTGTATGAGGCCTCTCTGGCACTGTCTTAGACCTTTTTTTAATCTTGTTTTAATGCTTTACTCTCCTTGAGTCTCTTTATGGATATGCTGGCTGATACCTTTGCTTTTCTTGTTCTTGTTCACATTTAGAACATGCTTGAAAGGTTGAAGGAACTTACAAATGATTTGATTTAGTGAAAAAAATGATAATCTGATGACGCTAAAGCATGGCCAAGAGTAGATGGACTATCTAGCCTCTTGAAGGTTATAGAATAATGATTCAAGGATGTTCACCACAAAGTGCTCCTCTCCAAGGATCTAGCATGAGAGCAGTTGATGACAATGGAATGGTATGTTTGAAGGTGCTTACAAGTCTTAACAATTACATATAGTTGTAAGGCTCTTACACACAGTTGGATATTTTTGAAGTTTTATCTAGCTTATAACATAGAGTTTCTCTGCAACATTAGTTGATGCCCCTATTCCTTTATGCATTGATCCAAAGATAATTGCATACATGTTACTTATTGAAGCATGCAACTCTCTGTCTTTTGGGTTTGTATGGTAGGTATTCTGATGATGAAGCAGGTGAAATACTAATGGCATTTATTATGAGGAAGTCTGACATCAATCTCTCCGAAGAAGATGTAAAAAAATTTGTTGCAAATCAGGTAAATGAAGCACTCAGATATTTAGTTTGTGAAATTTCCTGCACTCAACCTAAAACTTTGGTTTCTTTTTTTGGAGATCTGCTAATTTCCAAGAGAAAATATCTTTTGTGTGCAGGTTTTTCCATACAAGAGGATACTTCGAGTAGCATTTGTCAATTCAATTCCCAAATCCCCCACCGGAAAAATCTTAAGAAAAGATTTGATTCATGAGGCTTTGCCCACCTCCAGATTGTGACTCCCACAGAACAACCTTTAATCTTTGTGAAGCAATCATCTGCTAGTTTTTTATTTGAATTTTGAACAGCATTTTTTTATTCAAACAACATATTTTAAAAGTGTGTGTCTAGCTGGTATAATCTCACAATGTTGGTTATAAACATCAATCAATTCGTTTGATCTTTTGTGTCACTTAGGGTATAATGTTGTAATTGACTTCCTCGGCAGTTTAAGGTATAGATATGGAAGAAAAATAAACATTTTATTATCATTTCCCTTTGCTTAATCATACCTGCTTTTGTCATTTGTCTACAGAACAACTAAACATATCTACAATCTCTGTTTACATCAAGTCATTTTATTATCATTTCCTTTTGCTTTATCATACCTGATTTTGTCATTTGTCTACAGAACAACTAAACATATCTACAATCTTTGTTTACATCAAGTCTTGGATATGTTCATCATGACTTCTAGCATCCTGTTGACAAATGAAACTCGCAGCACCCAGAGAGAGCATTTCTCTGGTTGGTGTGCAGAACTTATATAACATTTTGATCCTACTTGTGGTATTGCAATCAAATACTCATGGAAATAGAGAAAGTTATAAAGTTATGAATCTAGACTTGTTTTCATTTTATGAAAAGTTGAGTTTTATTGTGAGTTCGTGACATTCATGAGGTTTCAAACATTACTCTACAATTGTTAGATAACCACCTTATTCAGGTATGCGGAAAAGAGGAAAGGAGTCAACTGGTATGACACATGATCAGCTGGCAACTGTTGTAGAGAAAACATGATTTCTAGAATAATCATCTAATCACAAGCTTGTCTTGGAACATTTGACTTGGGTTTGTCATATAATCCCAATCACCTTTATTATAATTCATTGGAATTTGGTTGGCTTCATTTCCTTCTGTGTCTATACTTGTGGTTTTGTATTGAGATTATTTGGGCTTGCTGTCAGTGTTTTTCACTTCTGAGAATGCTTTGTTTTTGTTTTTCTCTAATTATGTGTTGAACATTTTTTAAAAATCAATGCTTATTATACAATTTCAAGGACTATCATAACTCTTCACATAATTCTTTAAATGGTGCTAGCTCATTGGAAGAGCACCTGCCATGCAGGAGGTTGGTGGTTTGATTCCACTGCACCCTAACATGAATTATTCAATGATATTGTTGATTTTTTTAATTAAATATTTTTATATTGATTTATTTTAATGGTGAGATATTTTTCTGGAGTCATTGTTTTATATTGTCTCTAGAAAGACAATAGATAGGATTAAAGACATTGTCTCCATAAAGACAATATGTCTTTAATTCCAACTATTGTCTTTGGAGAGACAAAAATGAAATTGTCTCAAGTTAAGACAATTTACCCAAAAATTGTCTTAAAACCCCCCTTTGTGTTGTAGTGCAACTATTGTCTCTGGAGAGACAAAAATGAAATTGTCTCTGTAGAGACAAAAATGCTTGTGCTATATATTGTCTTTATAGAGGACAATATTTTAAGACAATTTAATTTTAAGACGATTTAATTTGAGACACCCGCTTAAAGACAATATTTAAGACAATACACAAGTTTTATTTTGTCTCAAATTAAGACAATTTACCCAAAAATTGTCTTAAATATTGTCTTAAAACCCCCCTTTATGTTGTAGTGTATATATCAATTTTTCCTTTTTTTACAATCCTTTCACATAAAACTCTAATTAAATTTATTTTAAATTATACATAAAAAAATCATAATATAAAAGTGTAAACTTTTATTATATCTCACTGGAGTCATTCAAACCTAAGTACCAACATAAATCCATCTCAACTTCAAATTTATCAACCATCTAAAAGGACCAAATTTCTTCAATTGTAAACAAACACACAAACACACACACACGCACACATAAACTCCATGTTAAGGAAAGAATTAATTACAAATCTCTTTCATTTTGACAAACACATCAATAAAGTTTTAATCATAATATTTTTATAAATTGTTTTATAATATATATATATATATATTCAAAAAATTTAATTAATGTGGCAATTGAAATATTTTGTTTATAATTCATATTAAAATATTAAAATATTTGTCAAAACAATAAGAATGGGCTTTCTTTCCATTATTTTTTTAATTAATATTCTTTTGAATGTTACATTAGAAATCCCTCTTTCTATACCAAAAAGAAAAAGAAAAAGAAATATTAATAAAATAAAAATTATTTCACCTTTTTTATATATAAAGTTGATAAGATTGTTATCCATCCATATTGAAAGAAATATATATATATATATATAATTTAGATATCTATAAAATATTTTGAAATAATAAAAAATTAAGTCTTTTTTATATAAATATCCAATAATATTTGATATATAATTTATATCCTCTTTAACGATATATCTATATAATATATATTTTACGCTCTTTAAAAATATGGTTTTTCCGTATATAATTTATAATTTACACTGGTATATACCTAAACATTATTTACTCCTACAATATTGGATAAACATTATGCAACATTCATAAACATTATGCAGCCAACCATTAGAATAAAGTAATTAGAGCCATAGTAAGAGTAATATATATATATATATATATATATATATATATATATATATATACACCTTGTACACTTAACTTATACACTTGACACTCTCGGAGTATAGAATTGAAATAACGTGAACCAGTGAGCATGCCAGGGAAGGTCTTGCATCGACACTGATTTCCGATTAAACGTCAACGGAGTTGGGTAAAAAATCGAATCGCTGGCATTTCAATGTCGCAGCGGGTCTGTCCAAGTAAATGCGTAAAGATAAACCATTGGCAGTTTCTCATAGGATTTCAACAACAGACTATTAATGTCGGTGAAGAGCCTTCCCTTAAATAAAGCTTTTGGCTTAATTATGTTCATTAAATTGATATCTAACTCTAAGTTTATGGTTTTATGAAGACAATTGGGTAATACAATTATTTTAGTTATTTAAAATACATAGATAAATTAAATATTTTGAAATAAAATAAATAATGAATTTTAATATATTATTTATTTGAAATTCAAGATTATAATTATTTTAAATTTATTCTAATTTTAGATATTATTAAATATAAAATAGATTTGATTTTTCTGAATTAAATTTAAATTGTTTAATTATTCCAAACTCATAAATTTGTAACTGAAAATCAGTTAACATGTCACTGCCTATTTGTAAATTTATAAATTTTAATTTAATTTATCTATTGATATTTGATTTTTATGCTTTTTTCTTGAAAGTAGCAAAACAACTAATTTTAAATATACTAAAATGACTACAAACTTGTTTGTGAAAATAATATAAATAATACAAAAAGCTACATTAATACTACCTGTTAAAAGGATTATTAACATAAACACCTTTCCATGCCCAAAACTTTCATTGTCTTAGTGATTTTCTTTTCAGAATCTATTAATAATTTTCTTTTTAGAATCTATTAATAAGGATGACGTTAATACTTTCACTGATTTTCTTTTGAAAATCTATTAGTAAAAAGGACGACATTAATACTTTAACTGATTTTCTTTTGAAAATCTATTAGTAAAGGCTACATTAATACTCTAGTTGATTTTCTTTTGAGAATTTATTAGTAAAAGCTACATTAATACTACTAGTCAAAAGTATCATGAACACCTTTCCATGCCCAAATCTTTAATACTCTTAGTAATTTTCTTTTGAGAATCTGTTAATTCCTTGTTAGTTATTGACCATTCAATCTCTAAACCGGCGAACTTTTTTCGCTAAATGAAATTCGGTGGAATAAATTATAGTTTGTCAATTTTTTACGTTGTGTTTTATGTGAAAAGACCTAGCCAGTGCTGGACATATCATATGCTGGAAGTGAAAATATTATAATTAGGAAAAAACAAAGTACAATCGGGTCTGAACAATGTTTACTTATATTACTCACTTTATAAGTTAAGGAAAAGAACTGTTTTCAGACATTATAATATTTCATTTATGGCACAAATGTAAGAGATTTTCCCAATATTACACATGGTGTCATGGTTACCTTTTCAATAAATGTTGGTCAAATCGAAACCAGTTAATTAAAGTAGCAATATTTTAGTTTTACGCAATTAATAGTAAGAGTGACAATTTCTTTACACTGAATTTTAAAGAGTTGATCTTCGTCTAATAAAAATAGACAAACTATTTATCGAACAAACATGTTCCAGCATGGATTTACTATTTTAACCAGCATGTTCCAGCTAATGTTCCAGATCTATAATATTTTGATGTTCGATTACTAATTTTCACATAAGATTGTGGTATTATTACTTTATAATTTAAAAAATTTAAAAACAAAAACACCACATAATCAATACTCAAAATAGATTATTATTATATTATTTAGGGCCTTTAAAATCAAATCATAGTTTGAAAGCACGGCATTCTTCGCAAGTGAAAATTGGGGTTTTCTACTGTGACCATTATTTCGCAGGCTATACCATTAAATTTAAACAAATTTAAATCTAATAATAAGTATATTTAAATATTTAAATCTAATAGTAAACAGTAAATAACCATAACCGGGGAAATATATTTTACCGTTTTGTACTATTTGTTTTCGTATCCATTTTGCGTTCCACGTAATATCATGCACGGAATGAGGCTTTCTTTCATTGGAAATTGAAGAAACAATATAAAACCCGGGACGCAGATGAGTGCCCAACGGGTGGTACACTGCGGTTTAGTGGATGGAAACATTGTCTGGTTACATGACCTACACTATATATCACACTTTCGCACTGAGTTGTGAGTTGTCTTCTGGTCTACCCAGCTGGAAAAACTGATCTTTTCAATTTGTAATGAGAGAGAGACATTATTGAGCATTTCTTTCCTGAATGCAAATCATGCAATGTGAAATAGATTAAATCATTTGATGTGAAATAATTATTTTACATTTTGTAAAAGTAAATTAGGTAATATAAAATAAAGCGATTTTTTAATAAACATTCGTTTATGATAATTGTGAGAAAACATATTTCATTATACATTTTATTAAGATTTTAGAAAGTATAAAATTAGTAAAATTATAAATTTATTAAAAAAAAAAAAAAAAAATGGGTGGGAGCTTTGTTGCTAGAGTTTTTCTAGTCTCTTTCAACACTGCTCCCCTCTGTATCGTACATGAGTTAGACGCAGCCATCTTTCGAGCTTATGCCTGTGCTTGATGCCAGCGTCGTGTTGCTTCTTGTTCGTATGCTAGTGGCTATGAAGTCCCAACATTTCAATTTTTTTTGGTTGACTTGTTGGATTTCTGCTCTAGGGGTAGCTCATGAATAGCGTTTGAGGCATTTTAAAATGGTGTGCTTTTAGTTGTGCGATCCAATGTCTGCAAAATGAGTGTTCCAAACAAATTTGTGAAGAATGAAGAATAATTTTTTTTTGGATTTGGGGTTTTTTTTAACAAACTAGATCCTTATTTCATGGGCAACAAAGACCTATTTCTTAAGCACTCGTCTTTGGGATTTAACTTATGACGGAAATATCTTTTGCACCTTAGCAAATCATATTGTCTTATCTCCCTCTTGTTTACTAGTGTCCCGACATTTTTAAGGATATATGAAATATGTTGGCCCTATTTATCATCTTATGGGAGCAATCTTTCGTATGTCACAATTTGTGTAAGTAGACTTCTCAAAAGGCCTTCTTGAGAAAATTCAACAAAATTTGGATGGTTGGTCTTACTCTCAAGATTTGTATTATGAACAAGTTCCTTTCATGTGTAATATATGTAATGAGGAAATTCAACAAAATTTGGATGGTTGGTCTCACCCTCAAGATTTGTATTATGAACAAGTTCCTTTCATGTGTAATATATGTAATGAGTATGGACACTTCAGGAAAAGATATCCAAAATTTGCAATTTCTCTAAAGCCATCACCTCCTCCCAAAGAGGGGCATGAAGAAAATAAACAAGGATTCACTCCAGTGAAAAGGAAACACAAAAAGCAAGGAAATAAGCAACAACACACTACTACACCAAGGGCATTTTAAGACATTTGTTTAAGACAAAAGAAATCTTTTGTCTTAAAAAGTCACTTTTTATTTTAGTTATTTATATTAAAATTTAATATCAATTGAATTGTCTTAAATATAAACTTTAAGACAAAAATAGTGTGAGACAAAAATAAATTGAGACAAAACTTTATATTTAAGACAAAAACAATTTGAGACAAAAAAATTTAAGACAAAAGTATTTTAATACAAAATTTTATATTTAAGACAAAACAAGTTTGAGACAAAAATATTTTAAGACAAAACTTTATATTTAAGACAAAAGCAGTTTGAGAAAAATATATTTTAAGACAAAAGCAATTTGAGACAAAAATATTTTAAGACAAAATCACTTTGAGACAATAATATTTAAGACAAAACTTTATATTTAAGACAATGGCAACTTAAGACAATGACAATTAAGACTAAACCCATTTTTAAGATAGTTAGCAATTAAGACAAAATCATTAGCATTCGGAAGTTTGCATTGAAATATCCATGAGTGGATAGTGGATAAAATTATATTTTTTATTTTTGAAAATAGTTATTCAAACTACATGAAATTTAATCATGTCATATTTATTTCTTTTATATTATATTTTTCTTTTTTCATTAAACCACATTCTAAAAATTTAATAAATAAATAGATAAAAAAATATTTTTTTTACTTGGCAACTCAAGAAGATTTGAACTTTAAATCTCGTGTTTTAACCATAGGTGCTCCAACACTAATATTCTTGGGCATATTATGCTTTTTCCTGCTAACCGCTCCAAATACAACCTCTAAGAGCTAGTAGGGTCCAAGGAAAAGAGCTACAAGTTCCCCAAATCTGCTACATTTCATGGACAATCACATTTCCCCCAAATGTCCTCCACATATTTGCCTTGGTGTATTGGAGTTTGAAAAATGCATAGGATGCCACAAGTAATCCTAATCATAAGACTCAACTTTCATAATGACTAGGAGGCCTTAAAAATAAATAAAAATCTTAACTTATGCCTAAAATTACTAAAATTTCCTATCCCAAATATGAAATTAAAAATTCTACAAAATTATAGGGCAACAAGGAAACCAACTTCCTCTTCTAAAAACCTTTAAGACCTTATGGAAGACAAATACAAATTTTGAAATAAATTGTTGAAATTATGCTCTTGCATCAATAGCTACCAATGTATCCTTGTAGGCCACCCCCTTTAACAATAGTAATACCAATGTCCTTTACCAACTAGAAGGAACTCCTTACATAATTCTCTCTTAGATCCCCTTAACGCATTGCAATGATTGTCTTTGATGTCTACCTAGTTGCGAGCACATTAAGAAGCAATGTAGCATATTGCTGGTTGAGGATTTCGATAAGTATGTGATTTTGTTGACATCTTGTGACTGTCCCATATGTGAATATATAAAATCTTGGATGCATGTCACCCTGAAACTATAACATGACTTAGTATTACCTATCATACTGTTTCACTCCCTCCTTGAGACACCTAGAACTCGCTAACACTCCCTGTCACACACTCTTATTCATTCATTTATGAATTTTGACCTAGTGCGCCTCTGTTATGTTTTCCTGGCACTCCCTAACACTCCTTAGCACACATTGGCACACCTAGGCACTTGGAACAACTTTGTATGCTTCCCTAGCACTCTAACATGCCTTGGCACTTCCTAGAATACCGTGTCACTCCCTTCTTAACACACCTGGAACTGGCTTATACTTCATTTCCATGCATTTTAAACTAGTTCCCCCTTGTGTTTCCCTGACACTTGGCCCTCACACTCCCTAGCATGTGTTCATGCCACACCCTGGCACCTGCCACATCTTGGCATGCCTATCATGCCTTGGAACTACCTAACATGTCTTAGTACTTCTAGGAATTCCCTGACACACCTTGGTATTCCTTAGCTTTCATGTCGTCATAGATAACCTTGCTTTTTTTGTGACTTGGGAACCCAACCAAGTCATTGGAAAATCGATGTTGTGCCTAGCCCAAAGTTTCCCTTTGTCTGAAACTACTTTGTCCAACCCTTTATGTAACCATAGGCTTACCTCCTACAAGTCTTATTCTGACCTTCCCCTAACACACTTTATCCTTGAGACACTTGGAATTCGTTGACACTACTTGGCACACACTCTTATTCGTTCATTTCCATGCATTTTGACCTAGTTCTCCCTTGCAATGTCCTGGCACTCCCTAACACTCCTCAACATCCATTGACACTTTTTGGCATGTGTTAGCATGCCTTTTCATTCCTTGGCATGCATTGACACTCCTTAGTTATCATGCCCTCACAATTACCCTTACTTTTTTGGAACTTGGGAACCCAACCAAGTCTTGCCTTGACTATAACAACTTGACCAAGTTATGGTTACTACAACTAGATTGTGCCTTGTTCACCTAAGAAATGACTATAACTCCTCACCCATTTAACCCCCTAAAACCTAAACCCCTAACCCATTTAACCCCCTAAACCCTTAACCCCTAACCCCTTAAACCCTAATTCCTGACCCCTAACCCATTTGACCCCTTAAACCCCTAAAACCCTAACCCATTTAACCCCTTAAACCCCTAAAACCCTAACCCATTTAACCCCCAAACCCTAACCCCTAAAATACTTAACTGCTAAATCCCCTAACCCCTAAACCTCTAAACCCTAACCCATTTAACCCCCTAAACATCTAACCCCTTAACCTCTAACCCCTTAACCCCTTAACCCCTAAAATCCTTAACTGCTAAATCCCCTAACCCCCTAAACCTCTAAACCCCTAAACCCATTTAACCCCGTAAACCCTAAATGTCTAACCCTTAACCCCTAACCCCTTAAGCCCTAATTCCCAACCCCTAACCCATTTAACCCCCTAAACCCATAAAACCCTAACCCATTTAACTCCTAAACCCTAAACCTCTAAACCCTTAAACCCCTAAACCATTAACACCTAAACCCCTTAATCCCTTAACCCCTAAACCCCTAAACTGTTAACGCTTAACCATTAACCCATTAACCCCTCAACCCTAACAACTAAAATCCTTAACTGCTAAATCCACTAAGCCCCTAATCCCTAATCCCTTAACCACTAGCTCATTATTCACCTAACCCCTAACTGCGCCTAAATCCCCTAACATCTAAGCCCCCAATCCCTAATCCCTTAACCAATAACTCATTATTCCTCTAACCCCTAAATGCGCCTAAATCCCCTAACCCCTAACCCCCCAATCCATAACCCCTTAACCACTAACTCATTATTCCCCTAACCCCAGTCCCTAATCCCTTAAATACTAATTCATTATGCCCCTAACCCTTAAGCCCCCAATCCCTAACCCCTTAACCACTAACGAGAATATACCACAGTGGGCATGCACAAGAAGAAGAACCAAAGAAATCAAATTCAATAAAGGAAGCACAACCACCACTCCAAACTCGCTTCTCTAAAACACATACAACCACAATAAATCCCACTGAAGCTTACAAATTTATCAAGCCCTAATTAACTTAATAACAAATTCAACAAGCCAACATGCTACAATTTGTTGAGTCACCCCCAAATCAATTAGTAATTATTGCATGAATGTACATTTGTTTGTAATTTATTTAAAAGGTTGAAATTCTCTCAAGACGTATAGAATATATCCAAGAGTTAAAAAAATGGAAATTTTGCTTACCTCCACAAGGTATCATCACACCCGGATAGGTGAAAACATACAAGTCTAAATCTTCTACCTCTAAGTCTCAATGGCACTTCAACATGTCAATAACATACTTGCAACAATGCTTAATGAGTTTTCTCTATTGGCAAAAGAGATGTACATCCATCCATCCAAAAATAAACATCTCAATCAATCCAACACCATAAATTGTGCTAAATAGTTCATCATGTTATTTCAAATATTACAATATTGTCTTATATTAGCTCACATATTCCTTGAATATTTGAAAGCCAAACTACCGTAGCACAGTATACCAGAAATATTTGTACTCTAAAAGACAAAAAAAGACAACAAACTAAAATAGGAACTTTAACTCTAATCCAGACACTTCATTCTTAGCAACATGATATCTAATGAAGATGATACGTGGAAAAAAAGGCTTCATATATTGTCTATCACATGTCAAACTGAGTGAACAAACACATGCATAGAACACATCAGAAATAGGGTTCATAGATCGACTTGTATTATATGGTTTCAAACCCTTCTTGTCTCCTTCAAGGGGGTTTCTGGAGGTCTTAAAAAATACTTCCTTTTGCTAACCAAATGGATTGTTTCTTTCACACATGTATGGAAACGTACTTTCCAAATCATATTGTAATAGAATCATAAGGTGATATTATTGGTATTAACTACACCTTATTTGGAGACATCATTTTTATTGTAGGGGTTGGTACCTTTCAATTGGATGTGGTTGGTGATGTGAAGACTACTCAACCTCTAGTAAAGATTCATACTAACACTAACAAGCTTATGGATGCTTGTTTACAAAGGGAGACACCTCTAAACTTAACTCATTGGATTATTTGTTTGTTCATGCTAATTATTGCTCTCAACTTTCCTTCTCCAAGGGGTTGAGACTATTTTCTTCATTTAGTTTACATGGTCGGTGAAAGAAGAAGAATGGAGATTGTCTCCACATATTTTCCATTTCGCTAAGTTACAAATAAAAAGAGTCAAATTCTATAGCCAATAGACTAATAGCCTCTTGATACACCTTTAGTGAGCTATGCATAGCTCTCACCTATCATTGTAGCTCAATGAAATGACATCTAATAGCTCCAAGACACCATTATAAATGGACTAGTTGTGAAGTTGTTGTTAAATTATCGCCTCCAAATGTTCAATTATCATGAATTTTGGGGGAGGGGGATCTTTTGGTGTATTGAACGGGGCAAGGGGACATAAGGGTAGCATGGATGGGTAGAAGTGAGAGGTTCGAGCATGGTTTACTGAGATCTATAATCCTAATATTAGAGAATGAGAAGCAGCCTTAGGGCCTTATGACATAGGGGGTAGGGGACCTATAGGTAAGGCAATGAGAGAAATTTATAGGGGAAACCCCAATAGTTTTGACAAGGGGATTAGGGGCCACATTATCACAACCCATACACACTTAACCCGTAACCACTAAAATACCTACCCCTTTAACCCCAAAGCCACAATCCCTTAACCCCTACACCCATAACTCATAACAAATTAACCCCTTGATCCCTTAAACCCAAAGCCACTAACCCCTTAACCCCTAACCCCTAACTTAGAATCCTTGAACCCCATCAACCCTAATCCCATATCCTCTTAAACCTTGACCCTTAACCCATAACCCCTAACCCCTAAACTCATTAACCCCTAACCCCTTAACTCGCTGACACCTAAATACCATAACCCTTAGGCACTTAACCCCTAAATCCCCTGACATGTAAGCCCTTGATGGTTAATCTTTAACCCCTGAATCCCTTAACCACTAAGTCATTAACCTCTAACCCTTAAACCCCCTAACCTCTAAATCCCATAAGCCCTAACCCTTTACCCTTTACCCTTAACCCCTTGCTCCTAAACCCTTAAACCCCTTAACTCCTAGAACCCCTTATCCTTTCTCCCAAACCACAGGTGCTCCAACACTAATATTCTTGGGAATATTATGCTTTTTCCTGCTAACTGCTCCAAATACAACCTCTAAGAACTAGTAGGGTCCAAGGAAAAGAGCTACAAGTTCCCCAAATCTGATCTAGATTTTATGGACAATCATACTTCCCCCAAATGTCCTCCACATATTTTCCTTGGTGTATTGGAGTTTGAAAAATACATAGGATGCCACAAGTAATCCTAATCATAAGACTCAACTTTCCTAATGACTAGGAGGCCTTAAAAATCAAACAACATCTTAACTTATGCCTAAAATTACTAAAATTTCCTATCCGAAATATGAAATTAGAAATTCTACAAAATTATAGGGCAAGAAGGAAACCAATTTCCTCTTCTATAAATCTCTAAGACCTTCTAGAGGACAAATACAAATTTTGAAATAAATTGTTGAAATTATGCTCTTGCATCAATAGCTACCAATGTATCCTTGTAGGCCACCCCCTTTAACAATAGTAATACCAATGTCCTTTACCTAGAAGAAGCTCCTTACATAATTCTCTCTTAGATCCCCTTAACCCATTGCAATGATTGTCTTTGATTCCTACCTAGTTGCAAGCACATTTTGAAGCAATTTAGCATATTCCTGGTTGAGGATTTCAATAAGTATGTGATTTTGTTTACATCTTGTGACTGTCCCGTATGTGAATATATAAAATCATTTTTTTTGTACCAGTTTAAGGACTTATACCATCAGGTGTGTGCGCTAACATGGATGGAACGCTAACTACATGTTGTATATATTGTAATGTAAATGAATAATCTCTTTTGGAAAAGGCTCCACTCATGATGCCATTTTGCAAATGCTTGCACTCATCAATTGTGGTCAGATTGGTGAGGTAGATTTTAAGGTCTCTTCCAATTTATAAACACATACAAAAAAGCATTGACAGACCTCTTGCTTTAATGCAATGGATACAACGTAAATAATTCTCCATGGAAAAAAATTATCATTGGTGAGGTAGATTTTAAGGTATCTTCCAATTTATAAACACATACAAAAAAGCATTGACGAACCTCTTGCTTTAATGAAATGGATACAATGTAAATAATTCTCCATGGAAAAAAATTATCGGGGTCCTGCAATGGCTACAACGTAAATACTTCTCCAATGGCTACAACGTAAATGCTCCCTTGTGTTTCCCTGACAATCCCTAACACTTCCTAGCACATGTTGGCACACCCTGGCACCTGGTACATATTGGATGCATGTCGCCATGACACTATAACATGACTTAGCACTGCCTATCATACCATGTTACTCCCTCCTCGAGATACCTAAAACTCGCTAACACTCCTTGTCACACACTCTTATTCATTCATTTATGCATTTTGACCCAGTGCTCTGTTATGTTTTCCTAGCACTCCCTAACACTCCTTAGCACACATTGGCACACCTTGGCACTTGGAACATCTTTGTATGCTTCCCTAGCACTCTAACATGCCTTGACACTTCCTAGAATACTATGTAACTCCCTTCTTAGCACACCTGGAACTGGCTAATACTTCATTTCCATGCATTTGAAACTAGTGCTCCCTTGTGTTTCCCTGACACTTGGCCCTCACACTCCCTAGGATGTGTTCATGCCACACCCTGGCACCTGGCACATCTTGGAATGCCTATCATGCCTTGGAACTGCCTAGCATGTGTTAGTACTTCTAGGCATTCCCTGCCACACCTTGGTATTCCTTAGCTTTCATGTCGTCATAGATAGCCTTACTTTTTTTGCGACTTGGGAACCCAACCAAGTCATTGGAAAATCAATGTTGTGCCCAACCCAAATGTTGTGCCCAACCCAAATGTTGTGCCCAACACTTTCTGGCATGTGTTAGCATGCCTTTTCAATCCTTGGCATGCACCGACACTCCTTAGTTATCATGCCCTCACAATTACCCTAATTCCCAACCCCTAACCCATTTAACCCCCTAAACCCATAAAACCCTAACCCATTTAACCCCCAAAACCCTAACCCCTAAAATCCTTAACTGCTAAATCCCCTAACCCCCTAAACCTCTAAACGCCTAACCCATTTAACCCCCTAAACCTCTAACCCCTTAACCTCTACCCCTCTAACCCCCCTTCAACCCACCAACAATATGTGGATGACACTCTTCTTATGGGCTCTCCCTCGGTCAAAGAAGCCCTTTCCTGGAAAAATAAAGAAAACACTGAATGGAAGGAATGACTCAAGGCCCCGGAATGGGTCTAGCAAAATCACTGTCAGGATTGGACTAACCTAGCTGATGAGCTAAGGAAAAGGAAGATTCAAAGGGACGATCAGCCGGGCAAGCTAAGATGGGGCTCTAATGCGGCTGGCCACTTCAACATAAAAGAATCCTACGGCCTCTTATCTAACTCCACTCACATCCCCACTTAGGATATATGGTGTGTCCATCCCTTCACGTTGCCGAACTTTTGCATGTTCCCAAACCTGGACAATCAATGAACTCACGCAACCATATCGGGTGACATATTTTGGATGATTTACCAGTCATCTGATTTTAAGATGTATAAAAATATAGGTGAAAAACAATATGAAACATTTTATAAAACTTCAAATAAAAATATGGATTGATTAGAACTTTTGGGATGAGGCTAAGGAATGCTGCATAATAAAGACTCTAAGAGCACATTGGTTGCCCGAATATATGGTAGTTGTTCTTTTCCTTTATTTTTTAAGCATCCTGCAAAGAAAAAGGTTATGAGGAATTATGAGGTGATGTGGATAAATGTGATATATTTATATAACTTAAAGGTATTAATTTATAATAAGTATTAGATCACTCAAATTTTTTATTTATTTTATTATAGGTCTTATTTTATTATATGTTTTATAGTGATAAAATAAAAAAATTATAAAAAATAAATGAATTATATTTTTAATTAAAATTATTAGTATTAGTAAAGGCTCCTTCTAGGTCTCCAGATTGCTCTACCTCTTCAGTGATTGAGAGGTTCCATTGAGCTCGCAGGCTCTGGATGAGAGATTTGTGTAGTGGTCTGACTTGTCCGAGGTCGATTCCTTGAAATTCTCTCTTGCAACCGAGCTCTTCCATCAAGGTCCAGACATGCCAGGGAAGAATCATTTGTTTGTGCGCAAGCTTTGAAACATTATGGAGGCAATTAAATAAGGATGTGATTATGTGAGCAAGGTGCATATCAATAGTTTTTTGTTAGAAATGGTTATTGGTCTACATCGGTTTCCTTGGCTTTCACGGGAGAATTTGTTATCTTTATTTCTCTCTGGTGCTTTTCATTTGGCCTTTTTTAGTCATTGGTATTATCTCGTGGCAATTGGTAGTCAACCACTCGTTATTTTGGAAAGAAATTGGGAATTTGAAATTGAACTAGTTAGTGATAGAGTATGAAATTGGAAAGACCCAATGATGGACAATACCAG
This sequence comes from Pinus albicaulis, assembly GCA_034641835.2. NCBI lineage: Eukaryota > Viridiplantae > Streptophyta > Pinopsida > Pinales > Pinaceae > Pinus > Pinus albicaulis. Next base: position 8,140 of record JAXQQM020080788.1, on the reverse strand, counting down.
TTGTGAAGGTGGAGCAGTGGGATCCTCAAAGTTCCCCCTCCACCTACACCTTCCTATAGTATAAACTCTCACTCTCTTTTGGAGTTTCTCTTCTAGATCTTCCTTACAGTTGTAAAACAATACGAAAGAATTCATGACTTCCAACTTCAGATGAACCATCAAAATGATGAAATTAAATACCTTCACAGTCAGTTTGAGAACCTCTCGGCAAGCCCAAGCTCACAATATTAGTCTTTAGATGGAAATGCATCTGTAGATCAGGCGGAAGCTATGTTAGTTGAATCCTCATTTGGTGAGTGACAAAATTGTGGAAATTTATTTTATTTTACTAAATGTCCCTCACATCAAACTTGTGGAAATTTTATAAGCATACAAGTATTATGTTTATTTGTGGTATTATATATTATTTTTTTTGGTTAGAAAAGTAATATTAATATTGAATAAAATGTACTCATGCTATTTTAATTAGATGCTTGTGTTTATTTTTTTGGGTGTCCTTTTTTTAAATGTACTCGTCATCCATCATTTTAGTTAGATGTTTATTCCCTGTGTCCACTTTTTATTTATCTCTTTTATTTTTTATTTTTTATTTTTTTAAAGATCGTGTAATACACTTTTATTTATAAGTGTTTGATGGTTGTATTATTTTTATTTTATTGATAAGAAGTTCATAGATAAGAATATAAATTTGGTTTATTTTGGATGATCATAAAAATGTTATTTCCTTTTCTTTAAATTCAAATTTAATGCAAAATATTTAATGTTGTTAATTTTTTTAATATATAAGTTTAGATTTTATAAAATAATTATAATTAATAGTGTTAAGAATATATCTCTACATATTTTCTTTTTCATTTGTACATATAAACATATATGGTTGTTTATAATTTGGTGGACAACATGAAATTTGCCACAGGTTTGATGTGAGGGACAGCTTGAATGTTGGAGGGCCAGAGTATCGAGTGCCTCTACGATGGAGGGACAGCCTGAAATTCGCCACAGGAAACGTGACCATTGCTAACCTTCCCTCACAGACCTCGTTTAATAGCTGCTCCAGTCAGGTATTTTTTTTTTAAATTTATCTATAGGAGTTTGTTTTTGTGATTTATAAAATGTATATAAAGTTTTTTCGTGGTAATCACATTTAAGTATATTTTTCTAACGTGTTTCTAAGTATGGTTCAGATTCTTGAATTACATTGGCTAGTAGCTAATGACTAGTTCTAAAAACATCAACAAAATATACTTAGATGTAATTATCACCAATTTTTTTTATATATAAATGATAAATTTTGTTTGAATATAAATTTTAGTAATTGTTCATATTGTAAATAGATTATTAAACTAAAACTTTGTTAAAACTATGTAAAGAGGTTTAAATTTTTAACATTTCGAATAGACACTTTATCCATCTTTATAAATAGGTTTTAGATTTTCTAAATAGACAATAGTCTACCCTAAAAATAAAACATTTAGAACTATAAGTCTTTATTTAGAACTATAAGTTTTTCTGGAAATTTTCACTTCCCCTTAATGTTCAGTGTTTTCTCCCAAAAGTCTATCTACAATGATGACTTTTTCACTTCCACTCAATGTTCAATGTTTTCTGTGTATAGGGATCCAGTGGTGTGACCATCAGTGGATTTTCATATAAGAACATAATTGGCATATCAACCACACAGGTGGCTATTTCTCTTTCATGCGGGCCTATTGTACCATGCCAGGGAATTGAGTTGCAGAATGTGCAACTCAGCTACAAGATTCATGGAGTATAATCTGCACAGGCTCAGTGTAAAGATGTAAAAGGCATAAAGACTGGTGTGGTGAAACCACAAAGCTGCTTCTAAAAAGGCAGTTTAATATATACAAATTAAGAAGGGAGCACATGTTATGTTGTATTTGATGTACACCATTTTTTCCTTGATCTTCCATACTGTAATTATGTAATGGATTTGACCAACTTTCCTTGAAAGGTCTTCAAGATCATCTCCTCCATATTGTAATTCTGTAATGGATTTGACCAACTTGAACAAGAGGATTTGTAGTATCATCACATCCATTCCAATAATATCAGGAGCCAGGGTCTCTAGGAAAGTGCACCAGAAGGTGCTAACCATAAATAACTTGACATATTTTCCTTTGAACCAATCAATTAATAGCCAATCCCTTTGTCAAATAAACTTTGATTACATGGTGCTTTGTTAAATAAACTTTGATTAACTATAAAGGGAATTAGTTGTTTTGCATAATACACCATTAACTATAATATCCCCTTCATTTTGTTTTGAATTAACTTTCTCCCACCAAATCATCCCTTAGTTATGTTCTCACAACACATGATAGGAATCTATATCAATGAAGGAACCTCGCAATTTTCTTATTGATCTAAAATAAGGCTAGAAAGTTATCCCCTCATGATTTTTTTTTTCATATCATTAATATTGGTCTTCGAGTCCCCAATCTCTATAAATAAACACACTCCTATTCTTTTGGAAATTTCAAATCCCTTGCCAAAGCACATATTTCTTTGGGAGAAACTTTAAATGTCAATAGATGTCGACCATAATACATATACTAGTTGAAACAACCTCAGGTATGTTTGGAATCTAGAACCTAATCCATTACCTTTGTCAACATGAAGTATTCGTGAGGGCGTGTTGATCATTTGTTGATTTCGTCTTTGCTTGAGTAATTTCCTCCTAAACCAATTGGAGAGTAGGCTCCTTGAATCTGGTAGTTGAGCCCTCAACTATCACCTAAGCTCTTGAGTGCGCTTATTATTGATAGTAAGCTATGCCCATGTATCACCTTGGCTCTATGATCACCCATGTATCACTGATATTCTCGACATTGGTGTGGAGAACATGTGCAGGAAAAGGTGAGGAGACTTCAAATTAACTGAACCCATCTCACAAACATTAATCATTTCTCTTTCAGGTTTTCTTTTGTTTTACTCTAAAAATAATAGAAATAATTTTAATAGAAATTGGGGCAAAAATAATTTTTGGAATTAGGGTTACAACTTCAATAGTATTTTGTAATGACGTTTAAGAATTGCAGTTGAGATGACCTGCTAACCTTAAATTGGAGCAAAAATAATTTTTGGACCTGCTCAATACTATTTTGTAATAATATTTAACAGCTAAGTTGGGATGACAGGTGGGCAGACCATCGGGCATCTATCTATTCAGGAGGTCGTTTAATTGTATTCTCCAAATACTACTTGTTTAATCATATATTCTCCGTGTTTAGTACAGTACACTAAAAGCTTCTGAAAGCTTTCCCTCATAAATGAAGCCGTCCACATCGCGCACACATTCTCATCTGGTTGGCTTGGAAGCCGTCCACATCACACAATCCTGCGTGTCTGCACAACACATCCCATACAACGTTCACCAAGTTGTTAATCCTGCGTGTCGGCACAGCAATGATCAGCCTTGGTTTAAAGGGTTTGCGATGGAGAAATATGGAGCTGTGATTCTTTCATGGAAAGCGGGAAATATCATTTGGCACCAAATTTTCAGCTAAAGGGTACAACTCAGTTTCTTCAATGTTTAGTTTGGTGTTAGGGTTTATATAACTGGGTTAGCATTTGAAGAAGCACAGGTTCACAAGTTGGAGAAATTCCATAATTTTCTGGAAGCCCTAGATCAAGGTATTTAAGCTTCTTTGTTGCTTTCCTTCCTTGATTCTGAAATGCTATTGTGTCTATATACTCATTTTGGTTCTTAGCTAATTTTGCATGCTCTACATACTCATGTCATATATTTATGAAAATTTCACTATTTTCAGATTGTGGTTGTAAATTTTTCACAGAAACTGCCCTCTAATCCCTGTATCTTAAGCTACCAAAAGGCATAAATATTGCATTGAAGCACAATTTCAGTGTCGTGTTTTTTGAAAGTCCAGTTCAGTAGGTAGTGAAGTAGTAATGCAATAGGAACAATGTAATGCATTGAATGCAACAATAAACTTTATGAAACCTCCTCTCCTCTGTATTATGGGTTCTGTGAAGCAGGCAGTGGCATAGCATGCCTTGCAATGTTACCCAGCAATGGGATGTCAATATTCTTAGGCCATCAAATCACTTTTATATCCTTGAATCTAATTAGTTATATGGACCCTTCGCATTATTTTCTCAGTTTAATACCACCAAATGTAGTAATTGGTGGTTCTTAGATTGCCCTTATGCTCGATAAAAGAGTTAGGGTGTACTAAAGCAATGAGTGGATAGTACTGAAGAACAGTGATGGTGTATTAAACCAATGAGTGTATAATAGATCCAAGTGATTTGGCCGATTGGCTAGCCAAATGACGATGTAACATCAAACCAAGCTTTGGAGCCCAAGGACCTAGCCTTCCTGGACTCAGAGAGGGCTCTCTCTATAAGTGTAAAAGATGTCGGTGTGTTTACTTGCGATGTTCTGATATTAGGCTAGTTATGAAGTGTGTTTTTGGTTTTTTTTAGTTTTTAAGTTTGTGAGGGATAAAACTGATCAAATACATAAACTGGATAACAAGATGTAGATAAATTGGGCTATGGGGTCAAACAGGTCAAGGAAGCTATGAGGTGATGATGTAAGGCTGCTGTAGGGCCGATTTGATTCACGGTAGAAGGGATCTTTGGGAAAAATGGATTAAATGGACAACAAGTTGGTGAAAGACAAAGGGATTTCAAGTGTAACTAGTTGATAGCAGACATAAACATTTTATAGCAAGCCATTAATCATGTTAAATGTAACTATGAGCTAATTAGTACATAGAAATCAAACATTCCAGCCATACATAGAGGTATAAGACCCTCTAACTTCGGGAAATGGCTATCAGACTTTGGGGAAAACACATAAGACAAACTAACAACTCATAAACTACGCCGGAACGCCTAAACATAGTCTCTAAGTCATTAGGCACTTGGACAAACAAGTTTTCATAGTTTTAGGCAAAGGGCTAGATCGGGACTAGGCCTCCTTGGTTCAACAAGATGATCAACAAATCAGTCAAAGAGAAAGTTTTATGGACAGAACTATGGACAGCTTATAGGTAGGCAGGGCACACCATACATCCTACTCAACATGCATAGAACTTGTAAATAAAACTAGCAAACATTATCCTTAGGTTACTAAAGAGCAGTTAAGAATTCTTTAGCATAACAAAGGAGGAAGAAAACATCAAGCTATGAAGATTCAGGAATTTTGAGGTGCCTCCATGGGCATATCTCAAAACTAATCTCTACTGATCTATAGTAGCAAGAAGCATGGATTATGAATGAAAACTAGAAGACAAAAAACATAGTAAGAAAAACTATACCATTCTACCATGTCATGGAATCCATCACCAAACCTTCATCACTCCTCAAAAGCATCCAAGAGGCAGTCCAAAAATCATAACTCAAGTGTATTCATCAAAGCTCATATGACCAATGTATTAATTCTTCTCTCAAGTTTAGCCTCTGATTTACAATGAAACCCATGGAATAAATAGGCTTGAGGGAGGAAAACCTCATGGAGAAACTAGCTATCCCATTGGCCAAGTCAAAATATCTAAATTTGTCCTTGAGGCTTTGCAAAGCCCAAGGCACAAAATATCCCATAAAATATCTAAAAAACTGCTAAAAATGGAAATTATATTGACTTTACATGATTTCCCAAGGATAAAAATAGCTTAACGCACATTTGGGAAAAGCAGATTTTTGAGGTTCAAAAATTACAAAAATACTTCATATTTATGCCTGAAAAAGGTCCCCTGACTTGCTGGATGCAATTGTCAGCCTTCCCGATGTCGAAATGGGGCTCATGAGGGCTTGCTGGAAAGCTCTCTGTGTCTACTTTCCAGAGCAACTGAAAACATCTCAATCCGAGGCCTAGAAGTCATCCAAAACTGTACCTGTGTGTAAAAAGCCAGGAAATAGCAGACTGCTGATATGGCGGGCAGAATGTGCAAAAAGAGGGTGTTTTTCGCCAATTTGAGGGGGCGAATGATCTCCAAATGCCCTGAAAATCGCTGGAGACCTACTCATAGAATTATGGCATCTATCGATGTCATCCTTCTCCCTTGACAATTCCTCAAACTGAAATGGCGAAATTATGAGTTTTCGACCAAAAACCCAAAAAATGCCAAAAAACAAAAAGTTGTCGAAAAAGGCCCTAATTTGGCATGCATGACCCTCAAGGGTCCATAGCAACATGCTCCGAAGCTGAGGCCAAAATATCAAGGGCTGATATGCTTTTCCCTTCTTTCCGTGCTAGGCGCTTCCCTTTCACCTTCTTCAATTTCTCTTGTGCTACCTTTAGTTTGCGCCGGGCAAACTGATTTAGCTTCTGAAAGTGATGAGTCCTCTTTCTTTGCAGCTCAAGATCCCTGTTCGCCTTCTCAAGCTTCATTTCCAAATGCTTGTTAGCTCTCTCAAGCCATGCTTCTTTGTTTTCCTCAATTTCCTGCTCAAGGAGTGCAGTGAGAGGAAAGGCTTGGAGCTGGGCTTGCTCTTCTGCTCTCTGCTTTTCCAAGGCTCTTCTAAGCCCAATGGTCCTAGGCCTCTTCCGCCTAGGTTGGTCTTCCTCCTCTTCATCATCAAACTCACCAATGAGCTCTTCAATTCTTGCTTGCGCCTTTTCTGCCTCTTTCTTATACTTAATCGCCCGTGCCTCATGAACAGTTGTGTGCACATTCATTTGTTTGTTTTCAATCTCCAAGAAATGATTGAAATTCCTCGCCCTTTGAAGATCTTGCTCTAATGCATCAATTTGCCCTTCCTTATGGATTAAGAGATTTTCAAGAAGGCGGGCCTCATTGTCACTATCATCGCTTTGGATAGGGATAATAGCTAATTCACCTCCATGCTTTGTACTTTCTCCAATTTTACTTTTGCCTTTGAAAGCCAATCTGGCACTTTTCCTCCTTGGCATGATAGAAGATGTCTTTTTGGGCAATTTCCTCTTGCTAGGAGCGACCTTTGTCACTGTTTGGGTGGCAGCCTTAGCTTGCTGTTCCTCATCAATGTTTTGTCCAATTTGTGGCTCAAGAGGTATTTCAATTTCTTGCCCAACTTGTTGTTCTTCATCAACTATCTGCTGCGGTCCCTCAACATCCAAATGCTGCTCATCAATGTGTACCTGTGGCTGTTCATCTTGGACCTGCTGTCTTTCACTTTCTATTCTTCATTGTGTCCTTCAATATCCTGCTGGTGACCCTGCCCTCTCTTCTTCTGCTGGCTTGTTGTCCCTCAACATCAATAGCTTCTTTATTCTTCTCTATCCTTCTTCATGCACTTTCATTGCCCTCTCCTTCTTCTTCTTGACTTGACCCCATCATTGTCCATTCTCAGCCTCCTAGGAGTAGGCCTACTAGACAAAGGTACTGGGCGATGGACAGGCTGAGTAGGAGAAATATGGGCAGGAGGAACAGTGGCAAAATCTGGATGGTTGATGAATAAATCCCATAAAACCTCTTTCTTCTCTAGCTGCTATAGGAAGATAATCTTGATCAAAGAATGATGAAAAAGAGAAGGGATTTGCTGAGGTGGGGCCTTATTTTGGACAGTGGATGCCATTTTCTCTATGATTTTGAACAAAAAGTAAGGGAGGTTCAGTTGCCTGCTTCTGGTAAAATGCATCAATAAATGGACATGGTAGGCATAAATTCGATTAAACCTCCCTTCACAAGAGAAATATTTCATTATGGCTTTCATAAGCGGAGCATAGCTGTCAAGAAGATATGAAAAAGGGAAGATAGCAGTGACAGCTTCTCTATGTTCAGGCTTGATGAAAGGTTTGTAATCCTCTAAGTCAAGATGAGGTTGTTTAAACAATTTTTCGCCATGATATAGGATCTTGGTGGCCTTGGACACATACCTTGGAGAAATTTTGAAATCAAGACCCGCCACTTGGAAGTGTTTTTCTTTGAATCTCAGGGCGCACAAGTGTGTTAATGGTGAAAAACTCTTGACTTCTTCTATCTTCGTAATCAGTAAACCTACTTCATAAATTGAAAAGCACGGATGAATTGACCGCTGATGATCTCTACAACAAGAGATAAACTCATATATAACTATCAATGGACGCGCTGTGTGGTCTTGCCTTGGAGGCATTCTGACCTGAAAAAGCTTTGAAAGAGGCAAACTGCCTTCACTATATGTAAAATGCCCT
>JAXQQM020061715.1:0-52297 GCA_034641835.2 Pinus albicaulis | reverse complement strand
GTGCTTTACATTAGATATTTTTCATTTTAAATTAAGAATCTATAATTTGAAACAATTACCTATATAAGGTTAAAACCTATGTTTTGTATCAAATCACTTTTGGTTTCAAAGGGAAACTTTTATGGATAATGTGTTTTTTTCTCGAAATGTGATACACCCCATTAAAATGGGAGATATATCGAAATGGTTCCTATGGTGTAATAAAATAGTTTCAAGTGGTTTAAAAATATAGTTGCATAAATTTAATGAGCATAGTTTTGAGATATAAAAGTCCAAAATGGAAGAGTTGTTTGTGAACAAATATCAGTGGATCACTTGGATATACCTGGTTCATTAAAAGGGATTTTTTCTAGAAGGATGTCCACTAAGTTGGAAAGAAGGGAAAGTATCACAATTATATGTTAATGGGCATGTGTTTTACATTGAATATTTTTCATTTTAAATTAAGAATCTATTCAAGGAACAATTACCTATATAAGGTTAAAACCTATGTTTTGTATCAAATCACTTTTGGTTTCAATGGGAAAAATTTATGGCTAATTTGTGTTTTTTCTCAAAATGTGATACACCCCATTAAAATGGGAGATATATCGAAATGATTCATATGATGTAATAAAATAGTTTCAAGTAGTTTAAAAATATAGATGCATAAATTGAATGAGCATAGTTTTGAGATATAAAAGTCCAAAATGGAAGAGTTGTTTGTGAACAAATTTCAGTGGATCACTATGGATATATCTATTTCATTAAAAGGGTTTTTCTAGAAGGATGTCCACTAAGTTGGAAAGAAGGGAAAGTATCACAATTACATGTTAATATGCATGTGTTTTATATTGAATATTTTTATGTCACAGTGAGACATTGTATGACACAGTTCGCAAGTATCCCACTTATGACAAAGAAATGTATTTCATTGTGCAAGCTTGTTGACAATGGAAGCATTACATTTTTGGGAGGGAAACAATCATCCACACAGACCACTCTCCCCTGCAATTCATACAGACATAAAGGAAGTTGTAGAACGATCGCCATCATAAGTGGTCCACATATATGCAACAGTTTCATTTGAACGTCAAGTACAAGAAGGGTAGCACCAATAATGTTGCAGACTGCCTCAGCCGACCAATGATCATGGCGCTCACCATCGTTCTCAACTCTTATGGGCATGAGACTTCTGATTGGCCGCTTCTCTACGAAAGAGACCCAGAATTCGGCCACACATATAAGGCACACTTGGGGGGTACGCAAGTTCCAAATTTTCACCTCCAAGATGCACTTTTATGTCACCTGGGACACCTTTGTGTTCCTTCAAGTGAGCGTGCCAAGATGATATGGGAAGTAGACTACAGTCGAGTCGCTGGGCATTTTAGGGTCGAGAAAATAGTGGCAATACTACAAAAGTATTTCTATTGGTCGAACCTTTGAAAGGATGTCGGGAAGCACATTAGATCCTGCACTGCTTACGCCATTTCCAAACCAACCATAAAGAAGCAAGGCGTATATACTCCACTACCTACCCCTAGTCGACCTTGGGAATCCATCTCCATAGATTACATGTCGGGCCTGCCTTCTACTAAGCATGGAAATGACTGTGTTTTTGTGGTCATTGAAATATTCTCGAAGATGGCCAATATGGCAGTTTGTAAGAAGAATATCACAGCAAAAGCCATGACTAAACCCTTCTTTGAACGAGTGTGGGTGCACTTTGGGATACCACAGTCTATCATATCAGATAGGGATAGCAGGTTCCTTAGCACATTTTGGTCCAGCCTCTGGTCAATGCTGGACACCAAGCTCACCAAGTCCACAACTTTCCATCCCCAAACAGATGGCCAGACAGAGGTCGTCAATATAATGATTGTACATATTCTGTGCATGTACAATTCAAAGCATCCATGAACATGGGATGAGAGCCTCCCCTATGTAAAATATAGTTATAACTGGGCTCTCCATAGCTCAACCGGCCACAGCCCCTTTCAGGTGGGCTTGGGACTCTAGCCACTATGTCCCATTGATGTAGCCATGCCATTTGCGGCTACTCAGGCCGATTTGGCTCATGTCCAGTCTGAATTTGACAAAGCAAACAACTTCATCGAGTACATTCAGCACATCCGCCAACAAGTTCATGACATATTGGACAGAGCCAATGTTAAGTACAAGTAACGACATGATCAACATTGGGTGCCACACAAATTCCAGGTGGGCAACAAAGTGTGGCTACATTTGCAGAAGGAGCACCTGAATGGACCCCACCGCAAGCTTCGTCTGCTCCGATACAGGTTGTACACCATCACCAAGGTTGTAGGGAACAATGCCTTCGAGCTCAGTATTCCACCATTCCTTGGTTTGCACCCAATATTCAATGTGGACGACCTTCGTCCCTACTTCCCACCTCTACTGGACACCTCTAACATTGCAGAACAACTCAGACCAAAAGAGTTAAAACCAGACTGCATGGAACAGGGCACCATAGATTGTATCATGGAAATGCAAATCAATAACACTCGCCAACAAAATATCCAACTGTATCGAGTTGTCAAAGCTAGCCAACTCCTGCACCAAGGAAAGTGGTTCACTAGGGACCAAGTTCAGTAGAAGTTTCATCATCTCATGGAGGAACTCAACGCAATGGGGACCATTTCTTCCTAAGGGGCAGGGGGGAATGATACAGGTGGATATTGGTGGCCACCCACCTATTCCACTTGGGACCCCACCATTGTCTCTTTCATTTTTTCAGTTTTGGGACAACTTACTATTTTTAGCAATTTTTTGGGTCCTGAACTTTCAGAGCCGTTTTGAGGCCCTAAACGACGTTTTTTGGGAAAAATGGAAGCAACATCGGTCCATGGACGGATGTTGATTACACCAAAAATTTTAGTCCTCAGATATATCTTTCTAACGAGGTATGGTGTGCGTCAAATGGAGATCGTATGCCAAAGTTATGTCCCCTAGAAGTTGAAACACCAATTTACCCAAACGGGGCCCATAGTTTTGGCGCTTCAACTCCTAGGGTTAGGGCTTTGGATGTTTAGGGTTTTCCATTGTTTCTAAATAATAAATAGGCCCTAGAGCCTAATTGTAACACAGTTCAGAGGCCTGTAGCCACCACATCTCTTCTTGGAGATAAGCTACCAACGCCCTAGCTAGTTTATTTCCATTCTGTCTGTAAGGAAATTTCAGTTCTTTGATATTAATGAAATGAAGTGTTATTTCCACTTCATCTTTGTATTTATGGTTATATGTTTATTCTATTGGGTTCCTACATAAATCCCGATCAGTGGTATTTCCATGTAACCATGTAGAGAAAGAATAGATATTTATGTTATAAATGTAGATTTCTACTTGGGGTGGGGGGGGTGAATCAATATTGATAATGCTTATATAATTTTTTTGTTGGTTTAGAGTAAATATAGAAAAAGAACAAAAAGATATAACAGTAAGGTATAGAGTGTATAAAAAAAATATAAGACAAGCAACGTTAAGTTGAATATTTCCATTCATTATAGCAAGAGATACAGTTACATAGTATGTTACAAAGGATAATCATATAACAAGTCTACAAGTAAAATAATTTTTGGAATCAAATTTAAAAGTATATACATGCAAAAAGATGAAGAAAAATTCTAATGTTCATTAAGTTCTATGACCTTGGAATAAACCCTAACCCTTGTAAGAAATTACAGTAAGAAACCCTGGGTTGGTTTTAGGAAACAAAAACATTCAATGTTTCTATCCATAATAACATCATGAAGATACTAAGAAAATTGAAGGTTGTCAACCTGGTATAAGAATAAGACTAATTTAATCCTTGTTTTCATGGATGAAATTTTAATAGGAACAAAACAAACAAAGTGTTCCTCGAGTCATACCTACAGCTGAGAACTAACACAAAGTTACAAACAAGAAGAGAAGCTAAGAGAATTAATTATAGAAATGAAAGAGAAATGAAGCCAAAAAAATAAAACCCCAACTATTTACCTCGACAATCAAAGATAATTTGACTTGTGTTATCCCTGCAATATTCGTTGACGAAAGTCAAATTAATATAAATCCTCAGAGTTAAGAATGACATCCAAATTTAAAAATTTAAGGGTTAGGGGATCCGAGCCTAAGTTAAGGATTGTACATGTTGTGTGAAAGATCCTGAATGGAACCTAGGGTTTCATAATTGATAATGCAAGTTTAGAGTGAAAACCATAAAGAACTAGTAATCACATTATTCTGTGAAATAAGCATCTAGACTCATCCCGAAAATCAAATTAAATACAACAATAAATAATATTAATAAGCCAAAAATTTGAGGTCATGGCTATGCCATTGTATGGAAAAATTTTGTAATAGAACATTAGGGTTTTTAAGGATAAAAACCCCATATAGAGAAATATTCTTTACTTGAAAATTAAAAAATGGGGATTGTAATGAAACTTAACAATGAGTTTGTGAGGCCAAAATCCATAGGTTGGTATTTGGAAGTCACGATTGTGCCATTTCATGCTGCCATGAACCATAAATGTTAGCATAAAATCTTCTATTATTTAAATACATAACGAAACAAGTGGAAATGTAATCTCAAACCAGAATAAGCTATAATGTATGTGAATGCAGGCTTAATACATGTGAAGACCATTGAAAATAGGAATGAAACCCTTTCCATATCATAATCCTTTCATTGAACATCTGCAAATAAAAGACAAAATGTATCTAAGGGGAAAAATAAGTTTGTAGTATAATAAGATACCAATATTCTAGCACATTAACACATACACCCTTCTACATGTAAGGTTATCTACAACTGGCCATTAATCCATATAACACCTGTAAGAGCAAGATATGGGTGTCGAAGACACCCTAGTATGCATAGAAAGATGGAACGACCCTCTAGTCCTAAATACAACTGAAAATTGATCAAATGACTCATAGGTTAGGGTTTTTATCCTCTTTGGAAAATCCTTTATCAAAATACATTGTTGTATGAACACATCAAATCTCGAACATCAAATCTGCACCTGGTTGTCAAAGCATGCAAATTCACAAGGAAAGTCACATACGTGGTCATACGTGGCCTATCAAATGTGATGTCATGTGTATTGGTTAGCCAATTTTGAACTCAACTCATCCACCATACGAAATGGAGCAGAGCGAACTCTCTCTCTCACACATATACCTTAGACTATGGTTCTAAAGAACAATGTGTATCTCTCTCTCACATATATATATCTTAGACTATGGTTCCAAGGCATAACGTGTATATAAGAGAAATTAGATTATGGAAAAAAAATGGAGCCTCAAACCTTTATATTCACATGAGGACCACATAAACGGGCAAGTAATATACAAATAAAACTATATCTAAGTGGAAAAGGATTATTGAATAAATTCAATATATATGGTTTAATATTGCCTATAATAATTAACCCAATGTATAGAGATTTGTTCAAGTGAAGAGAGATAAGCAAGTATTGTAGTTATACATAGTGTATATCAACTTGGTTAGATATAAACTCTAACTTTCTCAACCAGAGATACTTAAATCACTTGAAGAGGATAAAATATGAGAACAAAAAATGGTGAGATTTAATATCACCTCAATCATAGCATAATAAAAATAATTATAAATGCACTTTAAAATGAGTTATAAGTAACTCTGCTACAATTAATTTATAAAGGAAATAGTAGAGATCCTAAATTATCATTCAATGAAGAAGAAGAAGATTGAATAGGAATATGTATATGGTATCTAGAAGTATTACCTCAATTGCTGTTATTTATAACAATAGACCAAACCCTATGTGGTTTGAAAATGTTGTAAGCCAAACATTGGATGACATGATGGCAAAGAAACTAATAAATGCATGACACTTGATCTTTTGGTTATATTGAATTTCGACGAGATTTTGGAAGCTTTCCTAGATGCCTTGAAATAGAGTGGTAGAGAAACAATAGGTTGATCATTTCGATGTTTTATTATAAGATACCCATGCTCATTATGTCCCTCAATTAGAGAACCTCGCTTCCTAGGATGTTTTTCAACCAACCTTATTCCAAATATTTGTTCATCCCCCTGAATTTGAATTCCAAGACATATCTCGAACTAAGTAGAAAGCCACTACACTTATGGATCTATATGAAGTTAAGTCAGATCCTACTACTCTTATTGAAAACTACTTGCAGAAGTTGAAAAAAGATGACCTCCAACCTGATTCTTGGTGCATACCTAGTGCCAATTTCTAATTGTTAGTACTTTCATTTGGAATCTTAGAGAGATTTCTGTGTTGATTTCTCTCAATCTCATGAAATAACTACCACTTATGGAATATTAAGAAAATTATATTAGGAAACAAGGGAGGCTACATGGAAGCTAGCCCCTTCCTTTAGATTTACAGTAGCTATCCCAAATTTATAGTAGCTATCTCATATTTACAGTAGCTATCTTAGGTTCAAGTATTTCTCTTACAAGGCTTGGAAATATAACTAACATTAAAAATCAGGCATAAGTACATAAACTAGAATCCATACTCGTGGCATAAGTGCATCAAACAGAATCCATACTCTCTATTGGTTATTTAGTGCAAGTCTTATAGGGCTTGTGAGTGCAGAAAACCCATACCAATTTGGAACAATAACATTAATGCCATGCATTTCCACGTTAATTAAAAATATAGTTGGATAGAAAGATGGTCGCAGCCAGCTCCTTAGATGTATAAATCTGTGCAACTCCTTGGATGTACAAATCTATCCAAAATCTGTGTGTGTGTTTACCCTTGAAGTCCTAAACACTCTATGGGTTTTTATATATAGAACTTATACATAAGAGAAAATATCAATAGTTGGACTCAAGGGAAAGGAAAGTTTCACTACTACTATAGTGCAAGGGCTTGACACATAGAACATTGTGATGTTCTATGGCCATTAACATATGAGGCATAAAATTTCATTACAACTTTTGCATAACATGTGCTCCATGCTCTTCATTGATTTAAACCTCATTTCCTTGTATGACTCTTTTTCAAAGAAAATGAAAAATGAGTCATTAACTATCCATTTCTACTTCTGAGAGAAAATCGCATCTCATCTTTACAGATAATAATAAAAACAAATATGTCATAAACTGTTTTCATTTTAGGTATATTCTTGGCATTATTGCGACAATGCCTCTACCCTACACGTAAATGTACCATAAATGTTGTCAAGGAAGTAATGTATCTGACCTAGAAATAGAAGTATATATGATTTTCCTCGCAAGATAGATATGAAAATCCATTTTTGTGGTTGCTTTTGCTGAGCTTGAGAACACAAGCTGAAAATTATCATGCAAATAAAAAAATTATTCAGACAAACAATAAAAATTATCAAAATTATGAGGCCAATAGAAAAATCAGTTAAATATCAATTGACACAAACAATAAAAAAGCTATTAGCCAAACAAAAAAATTAGCTAAATAATCATTCACACCTACCATAAATATCTTCTTGAAATTGAAATAAGTCTCACTTCTTCAATTTTCTCCGCTTGTTGATCCACTCAAGACCAGATAAATCAGTTAAGTAATCTTCCAGACAAGTTGAAATCAAATTAACTCACCGTCCTCCAAAATTCTCAGCTCCGTGATCCACTCAATGGTGAATCCCATAATTTCTTGCCAAATATTGAAAATTAAGCAATATGGACCAAAATAACACCTTAATTTTTTGGAAAAGAATTTATATTTAAATAAAACGGGCAAAATTAAGGCCTAAATTTCTTGCAGAGCTAATATTTAAACACAAATTGACAAAAATAACATGCAATAGAAACAAAATTCGTGTGAAGCTTCATAGAAGCAGTCGGTTTACTATTATTACCACAAAAAACACTGAATGCACCACCTCTGTGTTGAAAATTCTGAATAAATAAAACACAGAGGGATGTGTTCCCCCACAACATAGAGAATGAACAAATGTGTAAATAAAATTCACAGATAGACAACGATTTTCATAGGAGAGGAACTCTTTCAAATTTATTCAACTCTTCTCAAACTTTGATTCATTCCTTCACAGAAAAACATATGAAATTACATTTTGGTTTTATACAAAAATGGTCGAGGCCTGCAAATCAATACAATTCAATGTAGATCAGACGTTTAACAACCAAATATACTTCATCTATGGTTTTGTTGTTTATACACAACACATCATACAAATAAAAAAAAAATGGCAGACCTATAACATTATTGGTTTCGGCTTTGAAAACACATCACGTCTGTCGCCTCCATCGCAAATCGCTCATCGACGATTTTAAATTTTAACTGGCGCGAACACGGGAAAACCTTAAGTCTTGCGATATGCAATGCGATGTGGCACATCGCATCGCAATGTAAACATCTTAACCTACGGGCGCTTATCCATTAACTCCTGAGCTTTGCGATGTGCGCTTTGTGCTACCCTCCTGAGCTTGACACGTGCCCCTTCGCGATCGCAACGCATCGTAGATATCTTAACTTGCAGGCGACTAGAAAAGATAAATCAAAAACTTTGAGAAGTGCGGGTCGTGGGCGGTAAGCCGTGGGAAATGCGAAATACAAAAAAGGTAAGGAAATAGGGTGAACAAAGGTTTATGCGGTAATGAAACAAAGTATATGATGGGTCCCGTCGGATCGCATCGGTAGGGAAATAACATTTGGTGAAGGATTAAAGTTAAACACTAAGAGTTGTGAAGTGCGGGAGACGACGCGAAAAAACACGGTAAGTTTGAAATGCATAAATTTAATGAAATGGGCGGAATACAAAGGATTTCATGGGTTTGCAAATGCAGTAAGGTTGGTGGTGGGTACCACTTATATCGCCTAGGAGGAGAAATAACATTTGGAAAAACGTTTAGGGGTAAACCATAACAGTTGCAGGCAGCGAAGTGCTAGCAAGGTAAGTCAATGCCGGAAAATGGAAATTAAATGCAGAAAGAGCTCGGGTACTCTGTTTTGATTTTCTGCGTGGATTTCATGAAAACACCTTCAGGTTTGAAGTCTACTTCTTGTCCTTCCTACACAAAAATTCAATGAAGCATGGGCTGCTACCACTCCTTATTCATGTCAGTGGTTGGGAGTAATTCCAACACTCCCCCTTAATCACAACTGTCGCCTTCAACCATTCCCTGACACTGTTTGAGATGAACAAAACTCTTATGTCCCAATGACTTTGTGAGGATATAACACTATTACCGATGAAATAGGTAACCGCACTGTTACCTACTTTTTTTTGGTAGCATAAAAAGCACCCGATTTTGAAAAGTGGTGATGCAGAATCACCTTTTTTTTTTTTTGAGCACATTTTTGACACTCTAATATTTTTTATTTATGAAGTATGAATATTTGTTTTAAGATGTTAGTGATTTTCATGCTAATTTTGAAACATATTGATGCAGCATCAACCTTTTTATTTTAGAGTGGTGATTTTCATGCTAATTTTGAAATGTATTGATGCAGCATCAACCTTTTTTTTTTAAGAGTGGTGATTTTCATGTTGGTAATAAAACAAAAAACTTAGATAAAAAATATATATATAAAAACAATTAAAAAAACCAATAAAAATGTAAAAAAAAAAAAATTTAACTCGTAAAAATAAAAAATTTAAACAAAAATAAATAAATAAAACAAAAAAAAACAAAAAAATTCGAAAATTATATCAAAAGAAATGACAAAATTTGAAAAAAAAACATATAATTTAAAGAAAAAAAAAACATCAAAAACATTTTTTTCTAAGTTATTAAAAAAATCCATATAATTAAAAATATATATATATATATAGAAAATTTAAAAATAATTTAAATTACAAAATTAAAATTTAGATAAAAAAAAATAAAATACAAAAAAGAAAAAATTAAATTTAAAAATTTAAATTAAAAAAATAATAAGAAGAAGAAAACAAAAATACAAATTTTAAAATTGACAAAAAAACAAATTTAAAAAAAAAAAACAAAATTTAAAATTGAAAAAGAAAATTAAAATAAAAGAATTATAATAAAAAAAACTATCATTAAAAAACAAAAAAAATGAAAAAAACCACATGCAAATAATTAAAAAACAAATATCCATAAATTAATTGTTTTTTTTAAATGAAACAATTTATAAATTTTAAAAATGAAAAACCAAATAAATTAAAAGATTAAAAAAAAAATTTAAATTAAATTAAAATTTAATAAATTTAATGAATAAATTCTAAATTTTAAAAAATAATTAATCTAAAATATTAAATAAAAAAATAAAATAAAGAAAAACAAAACAAAAAAATTAAAACAAATTAAATTTAAAATAAAAAAAATTGAATTAAAAAAAAAAACAATTTTAAATTTTTTGAATTTAAAAAAAATAAAATAAAACAAAAATCAAATTAAAAAAAAAAAATTTAAAAGTTAAAAAAAAATTAAAAAATAAAAGAATTTTTTGATCGTGGTGGCGCCGCTAGTTGGCCTCCCACCCAGGTGGCGGCGAAGCTCGACCGCTGGGCGGGAGGACAATTCCGGGAATCGCCCTCCCGCGGCGGGAGGCCGATTCCGGGAATCGCCCGCCCACGGCGGGAGGCCGATTCCGGGAATCACCATCCCGTGTCCTCAGGCCGATTTTGGGAATCGCCCTCCCGCCGCGGGAGGCCGATTTCGGGAATTACCTTAAGGTCGATTATGGGAATCGCCCTCCCGCCGCGGGAGGCCGATTCTGGGAACGTCGCGGGAGGGTGATTCCCGGAATCGACCTTCCGTCGTGGGAGGGCGATTCTCGGAATCGGCGTCCCGCCTAGCGGTCGGCCATCACCGTCACCTGGGCGAGAGGCTGATTGGCGGTGCCACCACAATCAAAAAATTCTTTTTTATTTTTTGTTTTTTTAATTTGCTTTTTTTTTTTTAATTCAAAAAATTTAAATATTTTTTTTTATAATTTAATTTTTATATTTGAAATTTAATTTGTTTTAATTTTATTATTATTATTATTATTATTCATTTTTTTTGTTTTTTATTTTTTTTTTCTAAATTTTGTTAATAATTTTTATTAAATTTTGTGTCTTTTTTTTTTATTTAATTGATTTTTTTTTTTTCATATTTTTTTTTATTATTAAATTTTATGTTTAGTTTTTTCATTTAATTTTTAAAATTTAGTAAATTTTGTATTTTTATTTATTTATTTATTTGAATTTAATATTTTTTTAAATTTTTTATTTTTTTATTATTATTTTTTAATTACATAAAATTTTTATATTTTTTTTATTTCAATTAAAATTGTGTATTTAAAATTAGTTTTTTTTCAAGTTAAACTTAATATTTTCAAATTAATTTGTTTTTTTATTTTATTTTTTATTTAATATATTTTTTTAATTTATTTTTTTCAATTTTTCAATTTTAATTGATTTTTAAAGTTTTTTAACTTTTTATTTTAACAATGTTTTTTTTTTTCTTTATATTTAAAATTTAATTTTTATTTCAAAATTTATTTGTTTATTCATTTATTTATTAAAATTTAATATATTTTTTTAATTTAATTTGTTATTTTAATATTGACATTTTTTTTTTAATTTAATAAAATCTAATATATATATTTTTAACTTAAGTTCATATATATATATATATATAGATATATATATATTATTTTTTATAATTTAAATTTAATATATTTTTTAAAATCTATTTGTTTTTTTAATATATATTTCTTTAAATTTAATATTTTTATTGTATTTTTTTTTCATTTTTTATTTTTAATTCATTTTTCAGTGTTTTACTTTTAATTTCAATAATGTTGTTTTTTTTTTTAAGTTTTAAATTTATTAAAATTCAATATATTTCTTTAAATTTAATGTTTTATTTTAAAATTTAATTTTTTTTTTTAATTTAATAAACATTTTCTTTTTCTTTTTTAAATTTAATTTTTATATTTTATTTTTCATAATTTCTTTCTTTTTTAACTTGTTTTTCTTTTTAATTTAATATTTTTATTTTGTTTTTATTTTTAAATTTTTATTTCTATATATTTTGAAATTTTAATCTTTAAATTTTATTTTTTATTTTTTATTTTTATTTTTTCTTAAATTTTACGTTTTTTTTTAATGTTTGAATTAAAATTTTTATTTTGTTTTTATTTTTATTTTTTTATTCCTATACATTTTTAAATTTTAAGCTTTAAAATGTTTTTGTTTTTTAAATTTATTTTTTTTCTTAAATTTTAGGTTTTTTTTAATGTTTGAATTTTAAAAATTAAAAAATGTTATTTCTATTTTTAAAAATGTCAAAAATATGACAATTTTTTTTTTATTATTCCAGTGTCAACTGGTTTTATTTTGAGGGTGTTTTTTCAATCCTTTTTTCAAGAAATAATTTTGTTTTTAGCATAATTTTATAAAATGTTCAAATTTGACCTTAAAAAAAAACCATGTGCATTCTGGAATACACTTTTTTTGTTTTTGGGGTGTTTTTTCATGGTTTTTGAGTCTTTTTGGGCTAGAGTTCCCGTTTTGAGGTCAGGTTACCTATTTCATCGGTAACAGTGTTATCTTAACAAACTGTTCGTCTAACTTGCAATGCTGCAAAACAATTCCACCATTGTTAACTAATTCTCTTATGAAATGGAATTTGGCATCAATATGCTTTGTTCTCTTGTGGAAAACAAAATTATTTGACAAGGAAATTGCTAAGCTGTTATCACAGAAAATTGCGGTTCCTTTGTCTTGCTCATGACATAAATCTCTCAGCATCCTTCTCATCCAAACTGCTTAGCATGTTGTTGCTGTTGCTGCTACATATTTATCTTCTGTTATTGATAATGAAACTATTGCCTCTTTCTTAGAATCCCATGAAATGGCTCCCGATCCCAAATGAACAACATACCCTGATGTGCTCTTTCTGTCATCAACACTTCCAACCCAATCATTGTCAGTGTACCCAATCAACTTAAAATTATCAGTTTCAAAGTATAGAACACCATACTCCTTTGTTCCATTCACATACCTCAATATTATCTTGCCTGCTTGCCATTGTGTCTCCTTGTGTCTCCATGAATCTGGATATTAGACTTACTGCATACATTATATCAGGCCTAGTTGCAGTCAAATACATTAGACTTCCAACCATGCTCTTGTATAATGTCGGATTGACATTCTTGCTGCAATATTCCTTTCTCAACTTCAACCCCATGACATTTGGAGTTGATGATGGCTTGTTGTTCGTCATTTTCTTTGATGTAGAGTGTGGGTTCACCATCACACTTCTCAAACCCATTGTCTAATAGGTAAGCATCAATCCTGCTATACCATGCTCTTGGTCCTTTCTTCAGCTCATAAAGAGATTTATCCAACTTACACACTTTGTGTTCTTGGCCTTCTATCTCATAGCCAGGAGGTTGATCCACATATACCTCCTCTTTTAACACTCCATTCAAGAATGTTGACTTCACATCCATTTGATAAACTTTCCATTTTTTTTATGCTGTTATTAACAACATTGTTTGCACTGTCTCCATCCTTGCAACTGGTGTAAAGGTTTCCTCATATTATCTACCTTTCTACTGCTTGTAGCCTTTGACAACTCGTCTTGATTTGTGCCTTTCTATCTTTCCTTCAATGTTTCTTTTGGTCTTATAGACCCATTTCACTCCAATAACTTTTTTTCCTTGTGGGAGGTCCACTAGCTCCCATGTGTCATTCTTTTATATTGCTCCTATCTCTTCATTCATTGCTTCAATCCATTTCTCTTCTTTAACTGCATCTTCAAAATGGATTGGGTCATCAACATGACAAAACAAATCAAATAAAGAATTCAGACCAACATTATTATTATCTTCTTCTTGCTCATAAATTCCACTTAAATTTCAGAGTTTTTATCTTCTTGTATTTCTTGAAGATGTGCTTGGAGTTTCACTTGAACTCGAGGGAGTTGTTGATCCCTGTGGTGTTCTTGGAGAATCACTTCCTTGGCTTTTCAATGTTGTTCTATTGCTTGCTTGTGGTGTGCTTTGTTGAGCTTGTGTAGGTGGAGGAGGAGCCACTGTTGAGGAATTATTTTCTGCAATCAATTCCTCTTTGTTTTCATGTGAAATACATGTCTTCACATTTACAATATTCTCTTAAATTCCATCCCAAGCTTCTTCTTCTATGAAATGAACATCTATGTTGATTATTACTTCCTTGGTTGATGGATTATAGAGTTTGTAAGCCTTGGATTCATCATTGTATCCAATAAATATACACTTCTCCCCCTTGCTGTCCAACTTCTTCCTTAACTGATTTGGGACATGTGCATATGCCACTCATCCAAACACTCTCATGTGAGTGACAACTTGCTTTGTTCCACTCCATGCTTCTTCTGGAACTCTGTTCATAACAGTTTTGGTTGGACATATATTTAAGATATAAGTTGCACAATTGAAAGCTTTTTCCCAATACTCATTTGGCAAATGCTTTGCCTTCAACATACTTCTTACCATGTGCATGATGGTCCTATTTTTTCTTTCTACAGCACGGTTTTTTTGAGGTGTATACCTTGTGGTAAAATGCTTGTGAATCCAATACTCGTAGGAATTCTTTGGAGATATATTCTCCACCTCTATTAGTTCTCAACACTTTTATGTAGTGTCCACTTTGCTTCTCAATAGGAGCTTTGAAGTGGTAGAACTGTTCAAACACTTCACTCCTATATCTTAGGAAATAGACCCATGTCTTCCTTGTGTAATCATCTATAAATGTCAAGACATAATGAATGCCAACTAATGATGGCATTTGCATTGGTCCACATAAATCTGAGTGGAAAATCTCTAAGGGTGCCTTTACCCTTATACTCTTTCCTGCTGGAAATGATTCTTTGTGTTGTTTTCCCAATATGCAGCCTTCACATAGGCTGTCAGGTTTCTCTATGAGTGGTAATCCCTTTACCATGCCTTTTCTATGCAACAAATTCAAACCTCCGAAATTGAGATGTCCAAATCTCAAATGCCATAACCCGTTCTCATATTTCACTTCTTCTTGAAAGAATTTTTGTGTGACAGCTGCTACAACACCTCTTTCCTTCAAGTCTGATCTGATCTTGAGAGGAAACATCCTATTGCTTGTCATATGCACTTTTTTAATGACATGTCTACTTGGAGGTATATCCATGATTGTGCACACATCATTCTTAAAAAACAGATTGTGGCCCCTATGCAAGAGCTGTCCAATGGTTAGAAGGTTACATTTCATGCCAGGTACATAATATACATCTGGCACAAACTTCTTCTTTCCCTTCTTTGTCAGTATGTTTACTCTTCCTTTCCCCATGACAGAGACCTTGCTATCAGTCACCATTGTCACTTCATATTTTACACTCTCATCTAGATTGGCAAACATTGATATGTTTCCAGTCATATGGTTACTACACCCTAAATCTAAGAACCATACATCTTATTATTTTTATTGTGCTACATTACAAGTTAAAAGCACATTTCCTTGGTTTTGATTTTATTTTGTAAAATTTACACTAGGTTTATTACCTATATCATTTTTCTTCTTTCTACATTCATTTGCATAATGGCCATACTTTT
Source organism: Pinus albicaulis (assembly GCA_034641835.2). Classification (NCBI taxonomy): domain Eukaryota; kingdom Viridiplantae; phylum Streptophyta; class Pinopsida; order Pinales; family Pinaceae; genus Pinus; species Pinus albicaulis. Next base: position 36,773 of record JAXQQM020061715.1, on the reverse strand, counting down.
TGCAATAATGACATCAAACCTTGATGGTATACTTCTTAATAATTTCTCCACTATTCTCCTTTCTTCAAGTGTCTCTCCATGATAATTGATTTGGGTAGCAAACCCAATCATGTGTTAAGAATGAGTCTATGTTATCAGACTCTTTCATACAAAGAGTTTCAAAATCTCTTCTCAGCATTTGAAGTTTTGTTGTCTTCACCTTTTTCATGCCTTGATAGGTTGTCTGGAGGGTATCCCATGCCTCCTTAGACTTTTTTGCTGCTGCAATCCTTGGGAAAATACTTGAACATATACTACTTGGAAAGTATAGATGAGGGATTTGGAGTCCTTCTTATTTTCTCTCAACAAATCTCTTTGTGCTTGTGTCAAAGAATTGTATGTTGTTGAATCTGCTGGTTCTTGGAAACCATTTTCCACCAGCTCCCAAATATCTTGTGAGGAGAAAAAGGCCTTTATTGTAATAGCCCAATAGTCATAATTCTTCCCATTGAACTGTGGTAGTTGGGGATTAGTCAGGTTTGTGCCTGCTGCTACCATCTTGATTGTGTAAATAAAAACCTTCTCACTGTTGGAGAATCAGTTTCTCAAACAACCTTTCAGCTTCTTCAGTAAAGAATTATTCTTTCATTGAGATCCTAGACCTCCTCTGATACCATGTTGACAATTCTGAATAAATAAAACATAGAGGGATGAATTCCCCCACAACACAGAGAATTCACAAATGTGTAAATAAAATTCACAAACAGACAACGATTTTCACAGGAGAAGTACTCTTTCAAATTTATTCAACTCTTCTCAAAATTCGATTCATTCCTTCACAGAAAAAAATATGAAATTACATTTTGGTTTTATACAAAAATGGTTGAGGTCTGCAAATCAATAAAATTAAATGCAAATCGGACGTTCAACAACCAAATGTCCTTCATCTCTGGTTTTGTTGTTTATACACAACACAACGTACAAAGAACACAAAATGGTGGACCTGTAATTTTATTGGTTCCGGATTTGAAAACACATCGTGTCTGGTGCCTTCATCGTAAATCGCTCATCGATGATTTTAACTTTTAACTAGCGCGAACATGAGAAAACCTTAAGTCTTGTGACATGTGATGTGACATGGCACATCGCATCACAATGTAAACATCTTAACCTACGAGCGCTTATCAATTAACTCCTGAGCTTTGCGATGTGCGCTTTGCGCTACCCTCCTGAGCTTGACACGTGCCCCTTTGCGATCACATCGCATCGCAGATAACTTAACTTGCAGATGGATGAAAAAGGTAAATAAAAAAATTTGCGAAGTGTGGGCTGTGAGCAGTAAGCCGCGGGAAATGCGAAATACAAAAAAGGTAAGGAAAAAGGGTGAACAAAGGTTTATGCGGTAATGCAGAAAAGTATATGGTGGGTCCCACTACATCGCATTGGCGGGGAAATAACATTTGGTGAAGGCTTAAAGTTAAACACTAAGAGTTGCGAAGTGCAGGTGGTGACGTGAAAAAACACGGTAAGTGAAAAATGCATAAAGTTAAGGAAATGGGCAGAATACAAAGGATTTCACAGGTTTGCAAATGTGGTAAGGTTGGTGATGGGTCCCACCGATATTGCATCGGTAGGGAAATAACATTCGGAAAAACTTTTAGGGGTAAACCATAAACGTTGTGAGTGGCGAAGTGCGGGCATGGTTAGTCAACGCAGAAAAATGGAAATTAAACGCAGACAGGGCTCGAGTACTCTTTTGATTTTTTGCGTCGATTTCATGAAAATGCCTTCGGGTTTGAAGCCTGCTGCTTGTCCTTCCTGCACAAAAATTCAATGAAGTGTGGGCTGATGCCACTCCTTATTCATGGTGGTGGTTGGGAGTAATTCGAACACTCTAATGTTGGAATGATTCTAAAATTATTTCACCAACCAATGGTGGATTTTTATACAGTAAAAAATGGATTCTTTCGAAAAAAATTCCTTATAGAGGACATATGAGTTACGATATTATCCATATAATTTATATAAACAACTTAAATCACCACATAATTGGTGATTTCAACTTTCCAGGTGGCCTCAATTTTATAGTTGCATGACGGGACTTGTTCATAGGGATGCATGAAGTTGTCACAGCTTTGGTAAATTCCACAAAGTCATTAAACCATAAGCATGAAATTAAAATAAAATTAAGTTAAAAACGAAGTTCCAAAATTCATTAAAGTGTTTTCTTAAACATAGGAATGGAATAAAAAAATGAGGTTAAAAACGAGGCCCTAACATGAGGGCTACGTGCCTCACCACTCTATCTCCATAACATGGCATGCAAACTTGAACAATGTCACTTATCATTGTATCATGCTAATATGTTGAGCATAAAATGGTTGTCATGCTAATAGTATGTTCCCTCCCAAAGCTACTTTTGGGTGTTGTGTATGTTTCTAATTGTAATTAGCTAATTTAGCTAATTTAATTTGTATGCCATGTGAAAGGTACTATCACTTGTACAATTAATTTCAGGAGTGGATTGTATTGCCTCCAAATTATTTTCTATAGCTCCTTCTAGATATGTCCAATTTATTACATGAGTAGATTGTATTGCCTCCATAGGATGTTCTATAGTGCCTTCTAGATGTGTCCGTAGTGAAGTCCAACAGGGATACCCAATTTCCTTCATATAGATAGCAAAGAAAGAGGAGAACGCGAGATTGTTCGGTCAGGATTTCTAAAAGGGATTGTTCGGTCGGGATAGGCTCGAGATACAATAAAGCACACACCTAAGAGAGAGTGGCAACCATTGGAAAAGAGCGGAAGCATTTGGAATGGGTTTAATGTGTGCCATGAGGTGAAAGGTTTTCTTGTTCTAAGTCTTCTTCCCTTGTTTTCTTTCATCCTAGTGGAGGAACCCATCCAACAATCAAACGGAGGAGACCATCAACGCATTAACCTGAGCAGGAGACTAGGAATTGGGAACATAAATAGTTCTAGTGTTCGACAAGTGCAGGTGCCATGGGAAAAATATCTTTTAATCTCCAGTTCCAAAACGAGATCAGAAGCCATGGAACTTTTCTTGTTTATTTTTTCCACTGTCTAAATATGCATATGAAATCAAAGAAATAGAGGAGTATTTTGTTTTTTCATCTTATATTCTATGGTAAGCTTATTTCAGGGCTTAATTTTTTTTTTAAATTGTAATATTAGTCGAACAATTTGACCAAGTCCATGTCGTATTACAATTTGACTAGTTCCCTGTCATTTTAACTGCACAATTTTTATTAACTGAACAAACTAACAGAGCAGGCCTTCCCTGATGTGGAAAATTTTACAAACCATTATTATTTACGTATTGAGAAAACATCGTCACTTGTTTTCTTTCATCCTAGCAGAGTAACCCATTCAACAATCAAACAGAGGAGACCATCAACGCATTAACCTAAACAGGAGACTGTGAACCGGGAACAAAAATAGCTCTCGTGTCTCACAAGTGCAGGCACCATGGGAAATATAGCTTTCAATCTCCAGTTCCAAAAAGAGATCAGAAGCCATGTAATTTGTCTTGTTTATTTTTTCCACTCTCTAAATGTGCATTTGAAATCAAAGAAATAGAGAATTATTTTATTTTTTCGTCTTATATTCTGTGGTAAGTTTGTTTCAGGGCTTGAATTTCATTTTTAAATTGTAATATTAGCTGGCCAATTTGACCAGTTCCATGTCATATTACAATTTGACTACAATTTGACGAGTTCCATGTCGTTTTAACTGAACAATTAGTATTAACTGAGAAATTTAAGAGAGTTGGCCTTCCCCAATGTGGAAAATTTTACAAACCATTATTATTTACGTATTGAGAAAACAAAAACACTTTCCTACTTTATAAGTAGTTCAAAATAATCACTATAACACAATCTAGCGCAATTTGATCGAAACAGTAGGTTATAGTTCAGTCTTACCTAAGAGAATGAGTTAGGGGCCTTACCTAATGAATAAAATCTAAAATATTACCTCATGACTTGCCTATTGGACCAGGAACAAGGATTTGATTTTGTGTCTTTGCATTTGTAGATTCTCTTGAGTAGAATGAGTTCATAGACTGACCTCATACTACAAGATTTATCACGAGGTGATGGATTGAACTCATACTATAGGATTGATCATGCATCTCTTTATTACAGGTCTTGCCACTTTGTGTCTCCAAACCATACTACCTTGAGCAATACTTGGTAAATATATTTGGATTTTGTATCATTATAATGTGGTATAAGCATCAAATTGAATGGAAAAATATTAGATGGACGCAACAGAGATGAATTCAAAGTGAAAGTAAATATATTAACTGGATCACTCTATTATAGGTCCTATTAGATATGTTGTCTTCCCGTTCAAAGCATGATAATCACTCTCTGTTTTTGGGACATACGGCCTTGAACAATAGCTCTAATTAAGAGGCCCACAACTAAAGAATCTATCTGGATTTTGTATCATTAGACCATGATATAAGCATCAAATTGAATGCAAGTAGCGAAGATTAATTCGTCTGGTTTCACCTGCCTCTTTTCACCTAAGCTATTTGACGAAATGGATGTATTGTTTATAATCCTTTCCTATTTAATCTCTTCTTTCTACTAGATGCAACACTGAGCTTCTTCAGGGATTTTTCCTAAAAGCATCACCAAAGTTTTTTTTTGCAAGATTAGCACATATGGTGTCATAGTTTTTTTTTCAAGATTAGCACATAAACAATAAAATTTCCTCTCAAGGGAATTTTCCTGAAAGCATCACCATAGTTTTTTTTTTGCAAGATTAGCACATAATAGTAGACTAAAAAATTAAGTACTCCTAGCATGATAGAAGGTTTTCAGATGATTGTTTTAGGTTTTTCTTTTTACTAGATACAACACTAACCTTCTCTAGGGATTTTTCCTAAAAGGATCACCATAGTCTCTTTTTTTTTTTTGCAATATTAGCACATAAACAATAGACTTGGTAGTAAGCTTCTCGAGGGAATTTTCTTGAAAGCATCACCATAGTTTTGTTTTTGCAAGATCAACACATAAACAATAGACTCAAAAATTAAGTACTCCTAACATGATACCAGATGCCTTTCAAGGCTTGGTAGTAGTTTAATGCAGAAAATATTCTTCTTAAGAAAAATTGATTGAGCTACTTTGATAACTTTAGGTACTATTGCACGTACAATAGGTTTTCAGATAAGGAATCGACATCAGTTCAAAAAAATAGCCAACTGAGGAGCACAAACGAGAGATGCTAATGTCCAATTTGATTGTTTAGGGAACACAAACAAGAAGCAATAGTTTAGGGCACAAAAAGTGTGAGGCACCAAAACTAGAAGCATCCATTGACAATCAAGTTCAGTGTTGATATGAAACTTCTAGGGCATGCAAAGACAAAGTGAAATATCAGACAATGAGACATCAAGCACAACTCTAGTCAATCTTGTGAGCATGCCTAATACTGAAATGAAGATGTGTGCAATGAACAAAACTAAGTAGTCTAGGTCGACATTAAGGAGAGTAAGGAACATGAAAAGAAAGTGATCATCTCACTAGCAACACCACGAACGATGACAAGCACGAGATATTACTAACCAATAATCTAGTATAAATACTTGGAGAAAATATAGTTGCAGCTAGGCCAACAAGATCCTACAGAAGAAGCAAAGGCGGCCTGAAACCCTTTGTATCCCTTTGGCATATTTTCAAGTTCATATCCAGTATCCAGTTCCAAACTGATTGAAAGCAATTTATTCATTAACCATAAACTATTGAAGACGTCTTGGAGGTTAACATTCAAATGACAACAACACATCAAACCTCACACCATGCAATAGTTTTGTTGACACATATGGGACATGTGTCTACTTCTTAACAAAATATAACTTTCACTTTCAAGGAGTATAAGCCATAGTTTTCCTTACATAAAATGTTGCAGAATTAACGCTGAGGAGAGACATTATTACTTCATTTTGATTTAAAATTGTTTGAATACAATGGATATTATAGCTTATGTATGATTCATATTTAACAACTGGAAATTAATGCTAGGATTAATTCACCGTACTAAATGCTATTTGGTTAATAGCCGTTCACGACTTCAATTGTTATGCCTGGCTCGAATCACCGAGACTAGCTTTACTTCTCAGGTTTACAAAGTAACTCTTTTGCGTTGCCTGCCTTTAGTGGCATCTGGTTGCGTTTTGTGGCATCCGTGTGACATCTTGGCGTGGGTGACAAATGACATCAGGCTTTGCGCATTTCTGTTTTCTATTCCAGGCCGTATTTGTCTTTGTTCTTGATCGGTGCTTCAGGGCTTTGAAGCATATTTCTGTTTTCTATTTCAGGCCGTATTTGTCTTTGTTCTTGATCGGTGCTTCAGGGTTTTGAAGCATGCTTCAGGGCTTTGAAGCATATTTCTGTTTTCTATTCCAGGTCGTCTTTGTCTTTGTTCTTGGTGGGTGTTTCAGTGGCTGCTTCAGGTGGCATAAAGGAAACAATAAGGAAGCGCACATGGAAACCTGTTTTCTTGGTGATGGGTTCTTCAGGTGGCGTAAAGGAAGCAATAAGGAAGCGTGTATAGAAACCTGTTGTAGCAATTCAGATTTCTTGGAGAATGCAAACAAGCCGAGCAAGAAGAACACACACTAACTCTGATTTGTAAGGCTTCAAATTTGTAAGGTTTCGAAGGGAATAAATTTGTAAGCCTACCTGAAAAAAGGCAATAGAGTTGTCTGGATAATTGAATAGGTTTTATTAGCAATCCAGGTAGGTGATGACTACTATGATACTGGATTTTTCTTATTCCTCTTTCTGAACCATGGGCTCCAGGCTATACAGCCCTTTGAACCATCGTTTGATCATGTTTTTGTAATGCTATGCTTTTATTTTAATTAATTTGAATAATTCCAACAAACTATTGGCTGAATGAATTGCTTTACGTCAAGTTTTGCAGATGCAATGATAGCGGGTGAATTTAAATAATAACATATGTGTAGCCAATAAGTTATGTGGCTCCATTCTGCAGGTGATTCAGGACAAATTTAAATTTATAATTCGCTAATAAAAAAACTTGTCTCTTCGTTAACATGCAGTGTCATATCTACCAGCTAAATATATAAGATCTAATTCCTACTTTTGGTTATTACGATGTTCATAATTGCATAAATGCACTTTGTTTTAGGGATTCTTTTCCCATTGAGCTTTTTTTAATTATGTGCAGTTACAAGGCTCCATAAAACTGAAATAATTAGATTATATGTGCAGGGCCAAGACATCAGCGTTTTGACCTCATTGCTCAAACTTAACCACATAAAACTGCCAAAAAGAAAATTGACAAAAAAGGTTGTTAGCTTATGCAATCTGAACGCTTTAAGGTACTTGTTGATCATTCCTATCAATCGTAAGATTCATCAAGCAACTTTAAACATCTCACGCAGAACGCGTACAGATCTAAACCAAGACATATTCTCAGCTCCCTTCGGTCGCTTGATTGACCTAGTTTTTTCTGGTTTATACGTATTCGTTACAGACATAGGTAGATTTTCACCACCTAATCGCATAAAAACGCGCATAAAAACGAGCGGAACAACTGCCCATGGCTTCTAAAGTAACTATTGTTTAGGTGCTAGTTTTCTTTATAATTTGCGTGCTAGTAACTGTAGTGTATGCGATGTCTTATCTCGTCCTGTCTAAGAGGCGATGTCTTTGCCACGATAGGAGTTGCGTTTCAAATTGCCCTCTCTGTGTGTGAATCCCTCTCGTGGTATGGAGAACGCACTTCCAGCACCTCCAAACCCTAATTTTAAACGGCCATTTGATGCAGTGTTTGTGTGCGATGACCAGAGCTTATATGTGTTCACTCAAGGCATTGTAAAAGAAGAACACAGCGTGGAGAATCAGGTATAATACAATGTGTGGATGCTCAACTGAAGAGTTCAATGTTGTTTGGAAAATACTCCCAAGGCTGCCAAGGTTAGGGAATTTTTTTTTTATTTTCTATTTATAATTTGAACGCAAGTGTACAAAATATAAAAGTCCATATTGTGGCCTCAACCTACCTTTAAGAAACCCGGTCTGCTCGCCACCTTAAAAACATTAAACACAAACCAAATGAAAAAGTTAGAGAATTATATTTACGCCTTAACTAACTGTGAAGGGACACAGCTACATATGGCAGTGAAGACGATCTCATTCCTTCGAAGCTGATGTATGGAAACTGTCAAGAAATGAAAAATATGAGAGCTACTAGCAATGGAAATATGTTAACATTAATACTCAGCCTCCCAGAAACTTGATTCTCGATAAATCAAATAGGTTGTCATTCTATATTAGTTGAACGGTGGGATTGGCGAGCACCATGATGAGAAAAGTGTACACAGAAGATGTCACGCTCCCGACAACCTCTCTCCAGACGACTCATATATTTTCATGGTATAAAATGCCAATAGTGATTAGCCGAACTTTAATCTATGACGACAGCTTGTATTACTTTTATGTACATAGATACAGAAATGATGCACTGTGCATATGAAAAGAAGAAATGGATAATATGAACCCTAGAATAGTGAACGAGGCTGAATGGGATGAATTTGTGGAGCATTGGGATTATTATGGGATTTGGGGCAACAAGCGACGACGACCCCAATTTTCGTAGGCGTAACCAAAGGTTCACAGGTGCCATTAGAACCTTTCACTCAGAAAATACATCGAAAACATTGGATAACGCGTCTGATGTGTCGGTAAGGGAAGTCTCCCAGTTAATGGTGGTGCAAAATGGGCCTATCTATTGGTATGAAATACTAGAATACTTGATAGCTCGGAAATCTTATAGTATGGTTTTGATATTGTTAAGATTGGAAATATCAAAGAATTTACTCGTTAAAATGTGTTGCTATTCTTTTGTATGGTTAGTGGATTAATGACATAGGTATATAATCACGTTATATTTGTTGGCTTATTAATTAATGTTTTTACAAAATTATACATATATATAATTTTAGTAGAGTTTGTTATTTGAGGTTTCATTTTACTTATTACTAGCTTCTTCTACATGCTAATCACATGTTAATTAAAGTTTATTAAAATTTTCAGGTTATAAATATATATTTCATTTATATTTTTGCTCACGAATAAGTGCTAATTTTACTTTACTATTAGGTTTATTCACCCCTACAAGTTTGTTGTCATTCCTTGGTTGTTACTTTTAAGATGCAATCAATGAAAAAGTAATTCCTTCCCATTTAATTTCTCACCTAGTTCCCCTTTGTTTAATTTGCAAAAGTCCTCACTTACTCCTCCCCATTTATAAATGCTATTTTCATTTTAACATGATTATGCTTATGTGTTTTTAAATTTGTTGAGAGTGCACATAAAATGGAATATTTCAAACTAAAATACGTGACCCCTTTAATAATTGTACGTAAAAAGACACCTTCTTATTAAGTATGTTTCTAGAATAGTATATTTGAGGTAGCCAAATCCATTTTTGCAATCGAATATGTAAATTGTCTAGTGAATAATTGAAATTCTAGCCAGATAGATAAATTTTAGTGGAATTCTCCATTCGAGAACCCCTTGTTTCTAATATAGAAAAACTATGAAGATGTATACACATTACCGTCCTCTAAATTTAAACTCCTAATCTTGAAAAAGAAAATGGTATTAATTAATAGGCCCATTAAAAGATATAATCATCACTAAGTATACATTTAGAATATGCATTAGATAAAGGAAAAAGCTCAAATGGGTTCACCTAATTAAAAGATATGACATCACTCTATTTAGAGTATTGAAGTGCTCTATAATTTAGTATGGGAAATGGTTGTATTTCAACAAAAGTATATATGTACATATATGTGCCAACATCTAAAATAATTAAAATCAAATTAAATTTCGAGCATTATCATTACTGTGTCACTCTACATTAATCTACATTTCTATAGGCTTGTTTTTACACCTTTTTGGTGCAAATGCTAGTTATATATTATTTAGATGTTATTGAAATTGTTGAATCCTGGCAGTACAAGAGGCCTTGTATGGTAGTTCCAACAATCTGTTAAAATTTACTGGAAAATGAAATGTGTTCTGGCCAAGGCAATGGCTAACATGGAAGTGAAGGAAAAAAAATCATCAATGCTCTTTAAACTTAATCAAATCAAACAAGACATTCATAATATGGTGAAGGTTCAGATTCAAGTTAATGAAGGAATTGGAAAGATAGAGCATCAGCATGCAGCAAAAGGAATTGTTGGGTTCTACAGCAAAGAACCCAGCCCAGGTGGACTCTTCTTATGAGATTTCTGTTTAGACTATAGATGTTTTTGCATGTTTTTGGCGGATAGTAGATATAGCTTTTGTTTTAACTGTAAATGTTATGGACATAGTAAAGCAATAAAAGTAGTAAGTAACTAGAAGGAAAATACAATTTCAGTTTTGGTTGGCTTTTAATTCTATGTGGTGGCCAACAAACCTGGTTTCCTTCGGACAGGTTAAGGCTACAATAAACGATATAGTATGTATAGCAACTTGCTTATTTAAAATATGAAAATAGAAAAGCACTACTAAATTTACAAAAAAAAAAGAAATTGTTCCAATTTTGAATCTACAATTATTAAAATATAATTTTAAATAAGAAGATTCACCTTTACAACATTGTTTTCCTGTGGAATTACATTTATCTAAAAGATTCACGCCAATGCTTTATCTAAATAAAATTATGATACGTCATGGGATTAGATACCAAGACTTGTGAGAACCAATCTCTACGCCATCTAGTTAGATTTTATTTTCCTTATTATATACCAATACTTTAACATAATAACAAGACTTGGGAGGGAGGACCAATCTCTAAACCAGCTTGTTAGATTATATTTTCCTTATTATATACCAATACTTTAACATAAAATTTAACTTACAGTTCAAGTTTATTGTAACTGCAAATTGTTTAATAATAAGAAATTGAAGCTGACAGTGTCTATCCAAATGAAAATATGGGCATCATTTTCGGTTGGATAGCTAAAAATCATTGGAATCAATTTTTTATTTAAGTTTGATTGTAAGAGTGTTCAACGATATTTTTATAATGGAAATAAATTTAGCGCCATTAAAAATAATCTTGAAACTTAAGTAAGATTTTAAAAAAAAAAAAAAAATACTCAATCTTACAAAAATTACCATTATTTGTTAAGCAAAAACAACACGTCTAAACTATACCCAAAATATGTTGACTTCTGGATATTCTGTTGACGGTTAGATTTTTCCACGGTCTTGTTCACTTCTGAGTCGAAATTATAAAATCTCTTTTGTTTCGTTCAAGTTGACTTTCTTGTTATTAAAATTGAAAATTCAAGTTGACTTCATTTATGAAAAAATTATTGATAGTTAAAAATTTTATCAGATTTTTTCGTCGATGGTGAAAATTTTTCAATATCCAAATATCCTTTTGGTTATAGTATGTAGTTTAAGGATTTGGTTTATTTTAATTTTTTATATCCTCCAGAAGTATAGAATACAACATTTCTTATTGTATATACATTTGGTTAAAATATTAAATTCTCTAATATATTTATGATAAGAATTCCATCACAACATTAATTCTATTAACATTTCTTATTGTACATAAATTTTGTTAAAGTATTAAATTCTTTATTAAGAATTCTATTTGTTTAAAATTAATAGAAATATTGTCAAATAATTATTGATAACAACTAAAATAAATATTATTTTATATATAATTAGATGGAAAATATTAATAAATAATAATATAATAATTTTTAATTTTAAAATATATTTATTTATTTAATTTTTAAAATAAAATAATAAAATATAAATAAAATTAACAATTTTAATTTTAATTTAAAATCACTTATTCAATAATGATATATTATTGAGATGTTTTTGAAATTATTCAAATTTTGAATCTACAACTATTAAAATATAATTTAAAATAAAAAGATTCACCCTTACAACATCGTTTTCATGTGGAATAACATAGTTTTAAATTATTATTTTTTATTAACTTAAAAATAAGGTATAATTTAATTTTTAATTTTAATTTTTTTTATTTGCTAACAAACCCAAATTTCTATATTTAATTTGTAATCCTAAATGTCATGTTGTGCATATTCATCTAATTTTCATTAATCACAAAATAAGGTTTTAATATATATATGTGTGTGTGTCAAATAATAATTAATTTTTTTTTAATAATAATATTAATAATATTGTTTTAAAAATAAATTTCTTAATATAAAAAACATAACTTATAATGTTCAGATAATTATGTATATTGTTGTTTGAGTCTACGTTTCCAGTGAACACTTCACCCATTTTCAGGGCTAAAAGTCATAGTATGAGATGATAAGAGTGTTAAACCATGATTATATAGGGAACTAAAAATTAGCATTTAGAGTGTATGGGGGATAGTAGGGTCAATAAGCATTAAATGAGTCAAATTGATGAAACCAATTCAGACAAAAAAAAAGAATAAGAAATTAAATTTAAATTAGATAATGATATAAAATTCAATTAATAATCCATGATAATTTACCATTAGGGAAGTCATCAATTGAATTTAATAATTTATGGGATTAAAATATATTTTAATCAAGATTTTAGAATTAAATTAAAATTAAATTAGAATAAAATTAAAGTAAAATTATTTGGATAAAATATATTTATTATAATTTGAGATACCACGTGAGAATGAGCTTCATTAAATTTAAAGAATAAGGGGGCATTAAATTGTAAGAATAATATAGAAAAAGGGGGATAAATTAATGGATTATGAATTATAGACGGTTTAAAGGAGTATTTATCAAATAAAGAGATGAGAGTAGAAGAAGGGGAAAAAATTTATAGGATTAATAAAAAAAATTAAAATTAAGGAAAAAAATTTGAATATAATTCAAAATATTAAGAACTAAGGAGGAGCAAAGCCCAATAAATATCAAAATTATCAAAGGGGGCTAAGAGTGGAAACGAAAAGAGAGATGAAGAGAGAGGAAAAGGCACACAATAAGGAGGGGGGAGATTTTAGGATAGGTTATAATGTTTAGAGGACAGAAAATGGATGGTGGGTTTCCATCATTGGCTAAATGATGCTCGTCATCGCGATTAAAGTTATTGGGATGCTCCTCAATTTTGAGGGCTTCCCTGATGATCTGGCTGGAATGGAAAGGGGCAGGAGCAAGGATTTTGGATTTATCGAAGCATATAAGGTGGCTAGTGGAGTGAGAATGTCCAGCTATGGCCGATTTGGTGACATGTTTATGGTAGGTGTCCGTCATGTGTTCTTTCAAACGAGTTTTGAAGGATCTGCCTGTTTGTATTATGTAGGACTTATCGCAAGAGCAGGGGGTCTCATAAACACCAAGACCTAACATAGGGTCAATTTTGTCTTTGGTAGACCTGAAGAGCTAGTTGAGGGTTCGATGGGGTTTAAAGAAGTTTTTGATGTTCATTTTAGAGAGAATTCTAGAAGGTCGATCAGTAACACCTTGAATATACGGAAGGGTTACCTTGGCTAAGGGAGGGGTACAAGGACGGGTTTGGGTGAGGGGATGGAGGCAAGAACAAAAGGCCTTGTTGATCTAGGATGAAGTGTAACCATTAGCTTTAAGCGCTTTTTACAGATGGGCTTTTTCCTGGGGGAAGGATTCGATTGAGGAAATTCTGATAGAGCGAGAGACAAGGGTTTTAAGAATGACAAATTTCTGAGTTGGATGGTGGTGGGAGTTGGCGTGAAGGTATCTATCGGTATGGGTATTCTTCCTAAAGACTTGGTGGGTTATGAAGCCATCAAGGAGGTGGGGGACGAGGACATTAAGAAAGGGAAGGGAATGGTTTTCTTCCAATTCCATAGTGAACTCGATCTAATACAAAAAATAATAATTAAATGTTATTTTAATATTAATAATAATAATGTTAATGTAAACAATGTATATATAACATTTTTTAATTTTGATTTTTTCATAAACAAACTTCACATAACATCAAAATCCCTATTTTCTCTTCTAAATATTTAATATGCATAACTTTGGGGAAATACAGTTTAAAATGTTTAATTCCTTTTTGAAAAACATTCATTACGAATTTATATAAACATTTAATTTATTAGAAATTAACTAAAAAACTATTATTGTATACATGGAAAATTTTAGGGGCTAATATTCTCAAGTGGGCTAATTTTCCAATCTTTTTCCAAAAAAAGGATTTGCGAGTTTCTATTTTTTCTAAAAATGATTCGCCCAAATTTTATAGTATTAAATTATTTTACCTTAAATATTGCTTAAATTTTATAAACATTATCTATAAAATCAATATAAATTTCATTGTTTTCATAAATATATATCCAAATATTTTATAGTTTGCATATTACGGACTAGTAAGATTCGCCGAGGGTTCTAAACTTTAAGATAAATTTCCATCCGTAAAATTTTTCCTGGTTGTATGAAAAGTGAACATTTATTAAGTTGTAACATAAATATCATATAATTAGGGATGGTAAAAATAAAGGGAATCCTTTTTAATTTGGATGTATAGTGGAATTTCCATAAACTTGGGGTTAGGAAGTCTATCTAACAATGAGGAAAGATCTTACTTGTTACTTCAAGATCAAGATTAATAGTGGAAAAGAGTATCCTCAAGTAGTTGTAATAAGAGAATATATAACTTCAAATATTTGGGAAATAACATATTATTAAGTTATATGGAACAATAACAAGGAAATAGATATAATGGCTAATATGGGAACTAGGTTCTAAATAGGGGTGTTAAGGATAAATGGTCTTCAAAAAAACCATATCGTACCATAACCACACCATACCATAACCTTGTTTAGATGATAAGTATCAAGATCATAATTCAATAAATTCGTCTTACATACAAACTCTACTATCAAGGAAAATCATTTAACACGAAGAAGCTTTCCATCCCTTCACACATGCCTTGGCCCTTAGGTTATAGGAGAATTTGGTTTTTTAGCCATGGATTTATTTCAACTAAATGTAATGAGGATAGAACTTAGATTAGTACCACTCACATGGGAGGGCCCTAAATTTTTTTGTGTAATGACTCTGAATTCAAATATACAATTAATTGTACAACAATTTATGGGATTAATAATCAGTACAAACTATTCAATTATTTAGAAAATAATTTCAAAACCATTAGGAGAGAAGACTTACCTATAGTGGTGATAAACCTTATTAGTGATTTTGAAGTTGTAACACTACTTGGATCTTGTTGACCACAAAAAAGTTTTGGAGATGACTCTCCACCCAATTGTAGGCTCAACTACACATAATTTTTCTATAGTTGGTCACCCCAGAGACCTCAATCAACTATAGCTTCCAAGGAATCCTTTGTCTCACAACACTCTAATTTGAAAAGAATGTATGTTTCTCATCTCCCTTTTCATCTATTAAATAGAAAAAAATGTTCAGAAAGTAGAAGGGAATTGAGAATGGATCCACATGCACACAATCCATGTGTCATTATACCAGCATTTATTTCTTTGTGTTAAGTTTTACTCAAATCAACAATTTTCTTAATTTAACGCTTGCTTATTTTATTCCTTTTTACTTTTGTTAAACATAATTATTCTTACAATTTATATATTTTCTTCGTTATTTATTATTTATTTACTATTATTATCTTTTTATTGTTTTATTATTTATATATTAACATTATTTTATCTATTATTATTATTATTATTAGTATCATTATTTATTGATTTATTATTATGGGGTATTAAATACTACCCCTATTTAAGGAACTTCGTCCCGGAATTAAGTTTAATCATTTAAATTTTTATTATTTATTTATTTATTACTTCACGTTTTCCCTACACTCTCCATTGAACTAATAAACCAACAAACATTGAAAGTTACACAACAACGGGGAAATCCCAAGGAATCTCAAGTCCTTTTTCCTAACTTCAGAAATAGACATAAATCCTTTTTAATGTACACAATAGCCTCAAGGCTCACCCTAAGGCTTGGACATCATCTACCCTAAGGTATACATTCAGTCCTAGTACTCAATGAATCAACTAATCTCGCAAGGGTAGCCCAAATCCCTCTACACTCAATAGTGTGCACAACAACAAGCATCGAATTCCTACAAAAACTTCTGGACTTCAACATCCCAATCTAATATAAGGCACTAGAGCTCCTCAAGATGGTCCCATATAACTTCAACAACTATTCATCAAGAGTTATACAAGGAAAAAGAATAATTGGCATATGTAGTGTTGATTTAAAGTTTTTCCTTAGCCCATATGGTGTTACATATTCTCCCTCACACGTATGGGCTCTTAGAAGATCATCAAATCAACCGATCCTCTCAACCCATTTGTAGATTTCCTATCAATCAACACATTTCAACATGCAACCATTGCATAGCCTTTGGTTTAATATTTTATCTTTGGCTTGTATAAAACCTATCTCTTATAGAATGGGTCTATGTTTTCTTATAATGCATTTCTTCCTAAGATAGTTTGATATAAGTTATACTCTAAATATTCAAAACCATGGGGCTTTATTGTTGGTTCTCACACCTCATTTATGCTCTCTTAGTTGCAAGCGGATTTCCTGTTTTTTTACAGTGGGTATAAATACCTTGTTCCAATTTTGTTCTATGGTCATCTCACTTTGGCTTTGAGAATGTTCTCGTCATAGTTTTTTTATTCATTTGGGCCAAATATTCTTTCTCTCTAAGTAAAAGGTTAGAATAATTAGCTCCTCCATAACTTCAAAGGGCCAACTATCATTATCTATTTGAAGTTTTGGAATCTGCATTGTTTATATCTTTAGTGCATAGTTTGGATTTTTTCCATTGAATTGATCCTTTGCCTCCATTATACTTATCCATTGTGGATATTGGAAATTTGATAATAAGATGAGTTTTAATGACCCATGAATATATGGTCTAGGGAAATAGATCCTATGTGTTTTCTCTTATCATTAAATTCAAGGATTTTGAGAAATAATGCATGACATAAATAACATAATTCATTCACACTCTCTTGTAAGAAAACAATACTCAATAATTCTAGAGAAAAATAATGGTTAGTCACTCTAAAAACAAAGTGTAATATATTTGAAGATTTGTTAGAAACTATGAGAAAAAAACCTCTTTCAATGACTTCCAATCAAAGATTTTAAAACAAGGAGATGATATAGTAGTTAAAATGGTCAAACGAGAAACGTAATTCAAGGTCACTAGAATGGAGGAAGCATTGAGTCACCACATTCTTTTATGCTATGTTTTTTTTTTTTAATTAACATTTTTAGGTGATTTTCATAACATTTATGGTAACATATACATTTGGAGGATTTTATTAAAAGCCATGGGAAATATATATATATATATATATATATATATATATATATATATATATATATATATATATATATATATATATATATATATAGAGAGAGAGAGAGAGAGAGAGAGAGAGAGAGACCAAGGCTCACCCTAATGTTTGATGAAAAGAAAATACCTTCACCGAGAGAGTAATTATTTTGAATTAGAATTAGCTTGATCCTAGGCCAAGGCTCACCCCTAATGTTTGATGAAAAGAAAATATCTTCACCGAGAGAGAGAGAGAGAGAGAGAGAGAGAGAGAGAGAGAGAGAGAGAGAGAGAGATTCTATAATTATTTTGAATTAGAATTAGCTTGATCCTAGGCCAAGGCTCACCCTAATGTTTGATGAATAAGAAAATATCTTCACCAATGGGATGTTATCACTAGAATTGTGTGAAGATCGTTGAGCTTCGATTCCCCTTGGGATAGTTTAACTCCCCTAAAGGTAGCTTCCATCCTTAACCCCTTCCCATGGGGTTTGAATGAAAGACATAGTGGGGACTAAACCCCACACAAAGTCACTGGTCTAAACCTCATGGGTGTGTGTGTGTGTCTATGTAAAATAAATCTGATATATTACTATATAATACTACCATCAAGTTTATGTTTTGAAAGTTTAAGAAGACTTAATTCTCTACATCTAATGTCGAATTTAAAATTTTCCAATATGTTTTGGAGTCAAATTATATTCAATTCCAACTTAAATTATCATGATGATGACGATTAACATTAAATAATATTAAAATGGTATATCATACCTTAAGAATGTGATTAATTACTCATAAGTATTTACCATTTTATTTCTATACTAAAAAAGAAATAAGAGAAGTGTTCCAAGGTCACAATAGTTTCTTTGAATTAAAAGCTCAAGAATGTTAGTAGTGTGACAAATGTTTTCAATGCTCCTAATGTCGCAAAGGTCAAAAAATCATTCATCCCATGGTGTTTTGGGAATTGATGAATGCCTAGTTCCACTATGAAGCTCATGGGAATTTGTTCTAATTTTAGCATTGTCTATTTTCTTCTTTACATTAGTCAAGATAGATAAATCTTTTTTTTTTTTTTTTTTAGTTTTGGGTTGAACATTTTTTTATAATATTTTACTTTCTTTTTTCACTCTAACTCTTTATCACACCACAATTTCTCCTAAAATTTATAAGTAACAATTATCCTTATTCTGCAAGATGGTCTATTCCCTTATCAGCCAATGGTCTAGCCAAGATTGGGAATCCTTATGCCATCTAAAATAGAACTAAATGAAATGATTTTTTTTCTAGTATTAGAAGTAAATTTAGGAAATATCTTTTCTTAAATGTTGTTAACCTTTTCCTATAAATAAGATACCCATTCATACACATGATTTCAATGGGGAAAATACTTGATTCGATCAACATGATTGGATAGGGTGTATATCCTTTAATCTCGAGATGGTAGGTCATAAACTACTTCTTGTTATGTTCTCTCTTCCTCCACTACTCTCTAGAAATGATAAAAAATGAAACCTTCCATTCATATAAAATAATAGGTGCAACAAGAGCCTTAAAGAGGAGTTTATTTTTATTCCATATCCAAATATTTATTGAACTATAATTGTTTCAAAACCATAATAATTTTACATTTTCCATTTATCCTTTTCTCAATGTTATAACTCTAGTTGGGCGTATCATGGGTATCAATTCCAAGATATTTGTATAAAGGAACTTCCTCCAAGTTATTGTTATGATATATGAAGCTACCATATGTGATTAATATGTATTTAATTATCATGATTTTAGTTTATTTAATATTAACATTAATCCCCATCTTTGAATAAAATCGTAGGAGGATTATTGGCTTCTTTCCAAGATCATAATGACTATATTCCAAAAGAAAAGCTTCATCGACATAAAGCATAAGAGTTATGATTACACCAAAAATCATGGTCCAACACAACCAACATCTTCCAAACACTCTCCTATATTATCAATCTATATCCAAAAAAGGGCAGGGGGCAAGGAACACCCTTGCTTGAATTTCGTATTACAATTAATTTCTTCCGATGAACCCTCAATTTTGTGAAACATGGAAATAATGTTCTCATACAACTATTTCACAAAAATGCTCAACTCGAGAGGAATAATTATCTATTCCAACCTCTTCCACAATTGTTTCCCAAGAGCAGTCTCAAAATATTTTCTAAAGTCAATGAAATGATAGAAGATACTAGTTTTAGTATTGGGACACTCCTCCATGTGAAAATTTCTCAATATTACTTATATAGAAACCCTAATGTTCAAATATTGATTTACTTATCCTACTTATAAAATTTATTAATCTAAAATATTCAGCATTAACATCGAAGTAAACACATTAACAGTCTACACTGATACAAATCTAAATTGAATACATGCACAATGACAAAGTGACACATAGGATTTTTTGGACAACTGTCCCTTAAAAACCCAATGCAGGAACACTAGTCTTTTGGCTGCTAGAGGGTTTATATTATTAAGTAGATTCTAAGTACAAAAAATTTGGGCACCTTGTTGGTTAACCCGACAGAGAAATACAAAATCTACAGCAATACCTCTGTTTCGGAGACAGAAAAACTGACTCATTCACACCCTCAAACGGGATTTACAGAACTCAACCTTTTTCAGTCTTCAAAAACCCCAACGCTGCTCTGAAACCCTCTGTGTCAGCTCTGCTAGGCTGTGTCAGACCCTGCATTGCTCAGAAAGGGCCTATGTCACCCCAGACTGGGTTACACTACCCCTACGCTACCCTGGATGGGCCTGCCTCAGCCCTATTGGCCTCTTGCTACCTTTGCGCTGCCATTTCTAGGCCTGCATTATCTCTGTATAGCACCTGAAGCCCTTTGTGCTGCATATTTGTTGCTCCTTCTGTGCTGCTCTATCTACTGCTCCTTTGCCTCTTGCTGCACTCTTGGCCTGGGATCATATCATCCCTCTCGGAAATACCACCCCTCGCTGCAGTTGAAACACTTCTAGAAATTATTAGCACCCCAAGCATTTCCTTTATACTTTTCTCATTGGGAAGGTGGTCATCTAATATTGAATCAACGACTAATATTAAATGAAACCTTGATCTATGTGACTTAAGTCATTTCCATCACATGTTTAAATTAATTACCTTTAATATTTTAATTTTCCTAAGTTAGACTTAGGATCCTTAATTAAAAATATTAATTAATTAATTTTCTCTTAAACCAGATAGAATTTCTCAAATCCCTTTATGGGTCTTGGATATCTCATGTACTCTAGTCTCTTCACATAGTTTGTGATCTAGAGAACATCCGATTCTACCCCAAAACTCAAAACTATCAACACTCCCTCTTAGCGAGGAATGTGCTCTAGCACAACACTTCACCCCAAATTTTGCACCGATCTATGGTGTGGGTCTCTGCGTTGATGCTTAGATTTATGCCCTTCATCACTGCACGATTTCTGCTCTCCCGTACTGCTTCCCATGATGTTGCCACCTCTGTACTACAACTCCCTCTCAATCTGCTACATCGTGCTGCTAATTGTTGCATTGCAACTCGGTTGCTGAGAGAAACAACTGAAAACTCCTGCCCAATATTTTATAGACAAGTCAATTGGCCTGCATCCTCATCATTAAAGCTTCATAGGCTACTTCTCTATGATTTCATATGGATTTTGTTGCACAACTACAACTCTGCACTTCGGAAGAAAAAATCCTCTGCAATGTTGAAGTCGCATCAACACCTTTGAGCTGAAGTCCCCTACGTTGTTGATGCATTGTGCTATCCTCTTGAAGCCTCTACGTTGCTGCAGCTCTGCTCTGCATAGGCAGGCCTGCTCAATGTTGTTTAAGTGACATCATCCCCTCTACGGTGCTGCTACATTTGCACCGCGTTGCTCCCCTTAACATCCTACTCTGCCTCTGATCCATTTGTGATTCTCTGCACCCACTGATCCACTTGTCCTGCTACTGTCTTAAGGCTCCCGTAGCACGGATGTGATCCAAGTGTTGGGCTACTCAAGGATCTCATCATCAGTCTATAGCTGCTCTACAGATCCATGTCGTCCCACTTTCGTGGTTCATGAGCGCTAATGGCTACGTCATCTTCGGAGCCATCATCTGCCACAACAGCCTTGGAGCTAGAAGCTTAATTTTCCTTCTTCTTCTTAGGAGAATTGTTGGCGAAATGCCTTACTTCGCCACAATGGAAACTCTTAATCTTCGACAGATCCCGCTTATTTCTCCCTTGTTGCCTCTTTGATGCCAAGGCTGCATCTTCCTCTTCTTCCTTCTTCACTTTACTCGACTCGGTGCTATATTATCTCTCGATGATCCGATGGATTTCTTTGTGTCGTAGGATTGCCCACATATTGTCCCAGTTGGGAAGGAACACTTTTCCCAAGAGACTTTGGACAAAAGTTTCCCAGTCCTTTGTGAGCACATTGAGAGATGTCCTCACCATGACATCGTCCTCCACCTTCACCCCCATGCGAGACAGCTGATCCCTGAAAGATAGTAGTATGGAAAGAAAAGGGTCGATCACCTCTCCCTTGGCTATAATGAATAAACTCAACTAATTCTCTAGAAGTATCTTCCTCTGGACGGATCTTCCTTCATATAGTGTGGTTAGAGCTACCCACATCTCATGAGTCGTTTTCTTATCGGCTATGTGTGGAACCACATGATCTTTAACCACGTCCATTATGAAGTGCTTGGCATGTGCCGCTGCTTCATCATGCTTCTCCAGGAGCTTCTCATCGGTCGGCGTGGCTAGGACTTTCTCCACATGCTCCCTCAGACTGTATGCCTCCATGACTACCAGGATTCTGGCCTTCCAGATTGCAAATTTAGACACGTCGTCCAACCTATCTTGATCACATAATCCATGAGGTGTCATTTTCTCAGAAAA
The DNA here is from genome assembly GCA_034641835.2 of Pinus albicaulis. Classification (NCBI taxonomy): domain Eukaryota; kingdom Viridiplantae; phylum Streptophyta; class Pinopsida; order Pinales; family Pinaceae; genus Pinus; species Pinus albicaulis. Next base: position 14,521 of record JAXQQM020061715.1, on the reverse strand, counting down.
TGTTTTGGATTGAATCCTCCTCTCTATGCTAGAGACTTGGATCTAGGGTCCTTGGTGAAACAGGTACCCTTTTCTCCCTCTAACAACTGACTTCCTCTATCGAAAATTTTCCAAATCAAAACAAATCAGTTCTCTTCGATCCTCTGATTGATCTTCAGAATTTTTTGGTTGGAAATATTCTGAGAAGTTGTTCTCCTCCTACTCTTTGTTAATGTACTTAGGCTAAATTCTACACTGACATAATTTTAACCACACCAACAACTACTAAAGGTCTGCATCACTGATTTCAGAATTTTTGAATAAGCTAACAGCTTCAAGACTGTGTCACCCTAGCTAGCCTTTGCGTGAGAAGACAGTCTCAGCACAGCTCCTACGATGCCTCTGCACAGTAAGTACGTGGGCCTATGTGGATACTGCGCCACTCTGGCCTTTGTGTGGCGCTTCTTCGTTTTGTTGTTACACTGCCCTCTCAGTTCTGGCTTTCTGCGGCTACTACTTTCTCTGCTACTTTCTACAACAAGGATTATTTAGTCTTGTTGCTAGTGATTCAAGCTAGATCTAAAATCCCTACCATGTGAAAAATTCTTAATATTACTTATGCAGAAACCCCATTGTTAAAATATTGATGTACTTCTCCTACTTATACAAATTATTAATATTAAATATTTAACATTAATATCAAAGTAAACACATTAACAATCTAGACAGACACAAATATAAATAGAATACATGCACAATGAAAAAGTGACACAAAGAATTTTCTGGACAGCTGTCCCTGGAAAATCCTAATGCAGGAAAACCTGTCTTCTAGCTACTAGAGGGTTTATATTAGTAAGTAGATTTTAAGTACAACAAATATTGGCACCTTACTAGTTAACTCGATAGAGAAATACAAAATTTGCAGCAATACCTCTGTTTCGGAGACAGGAAAACTGACTAATTCAAACCCTTAAATGAGATTTACATAACTCAACCATTTTCAATCTTCAAAAACCCCAGTGCTGCTCTGAAGCCCTTTGCATTAGCTCTATTAGCCTGCGTCAGCCCCTGCACTTCTCAGGAAGGGCCCATGTCACCCCAGACTAGGTTACGTTGCCCCTACGCTTCTCTAGTTGGGCCTACGTTAGCCTTGTTGGCCTCCTGCTGCGTCTGTGCTACCCTTTTTGGGCCTACATAGCCTCTGCGTAGCACCTGAAGCCTTCTATGTTTATGCAACTACTGCGTAGCTATTGCTCCTTCTACGCTGCTCTATCTGTTTCTTCTCTGCCTCTTGCTACACTCTTGGTCTGGGATCAAATCATCCCTCTCGCCAATACTACCCCTCGTTGCAGCTGAAACACTTCTGGAAAATTCTTAGCAAACCACGCCCTAGAATTCTAGCTTAGTCTTAGTGCTCTACCATTGTGTGCATTCTCCAATTGACTCCAAGCCTTTTCTTTATACATTTCTCGTTGGGAAACCCACGACCGTGATATAATCTTGAATAGCGGCTAAGATTAAAAAAAATATTGATTCGTGTGACTAAAGTGATTTGCATCACATGTTTAAATTAATTACCTTTAATCTTTTAATTTTCCTAAGTTAGACTTAGGGTCCTTAATTAAAAATATTAATTAATTAATTTTATCTTAAACATGATGGAATTCCTCAAATCCCTTTACGGGACTTGGAGATCTCATATACTCAAGTCTCTCCATAACGTTTGGGAGCCAGAGTGCATCTGATGCTACCCCAACACTCAAAAATCTCAACACTCCAAAATGATCCTGAGAGTAATAAGGTGGACCATAGTTGAATGATATCTCCTAAACCATGTTTGGAATTTAGCTCTTTTATCATGGATTTCTAATCATAGGATAATCTTATTTTCCAAATAATTTTGTACAACTTGGCTAAAATGTGGCTAATCATAACGGTTATATAATTAGAGGGAATACTTTTATCCTCACTTTTAAAGATAGGTATGATGAGGCTTTGTGTTTATGGCTTAGGGAAGCCTTCACAACCAAATTGAACAACTTAGGTCTATGAGTGATGATGATAGGCCCTCTTATTTTAAAATTTTCATCTTGAAAAAATTTAGCTTGGTAGCCTTTGATGTACTTAGCCTTCCCAATTGCTAGCCAATTAAATCCAAATTCAATGTCTTTTAAAGAAAATATTCATCTTTTCTATGATTATTCAAAATGGTGTTCATGGAATTAGGGGATTCATAAAGATTTTTAAGGTTGGAAATTTCAGTTATTCAACGTAATCAAATTATTTTCTTTAGTTTTACAAAAATCGAATTTTCCTCCAAAACTTCTTAGGATCTAATTTAGATAGGTCGAACAATGGTTCTTTATTTCTATTTATATTATAACTTTTCTTCCTTTCAATAAGAGCTTTATATATATTTATTTTATTAAGTTTCATTAGGAGCATTCATAATTGGTTTTTGGGCTATTTTACACTAACTACTATACCAAAGGTTGATTTATTTATTATTATTTTATCAATGTTTCTTTTGGAAAACACTTCTATCATGTATGAAACGACATTGTATATCCTGTATGAAACGATCGACATTTCGGGTTGAAGCTCCATCCATCATCAGATGCATATAAAACTGTTTATGAGAAATAATAGTGTAGGACTAGACTAAATAGACTGATTGGCAGAGAAATGTTAAGGGGCTAATTCCATGTCTTTTCCCAAAAAAATATTCTTTAATTTCCATTTTTTTGAAACTAATTCGTCCTAATTCTATAAGATAAAATTATTTTACTTTAAAAATGACAAATTTTTTATAGAAACTATATAATATCCTAAACTTTTTGAATATTTTTACTAAAATATAGTGAAACAATTTGCACTTTACATATTATAAAGACTAATAAAATTTTCCAAGTTTTTTTACATTTTAAAATAAATTTCTATCTTTAAAATTTTATAGTAAAAAATTAAAATTTCTATTTTTAAAATTTTATAATAAAATTAAAAAAAAAAAAAAATTATTATATATATATATATATAATTTTATTATTCTTTTTACATGATATCTCCATACAAAAATTATTGATAAAAACAAAAAAATGTCATAAAATTATGATAAGAATCTTTTTAGATGATATCTATAAAAAAAATTTATTGAAAAAATTAAATAATTGTAATAAAATTATGATAAAAGCTTTTTTTATGTTAATCTTGAAAATATTAAAAACTCAATTTTTAAATCATTTTTTATCGGTAGATTTTACTTTAATGAAAAAGAAAAAAAAAACCATTACAATCGGAAATCGAAGTTACTTCCTTTAAAATGTTAAATTCCAAGCTGCTTGCATATTAAAAAGGTAAAATAAAATGTTCACGTCACTTGTTTACCGTGGCCCACTGATGTTTATCACAGTGGATAGTGAAGACCCGTATCAATTCTAGATATGCAAAATTGTGGACGACACGACTAGTCTCACGAGCGGATCTTTTTAGGGCGCTCATTTGGTGGGGGCAATTTTATATTCTCTTAGTCTTAATCCAAATTCTATTCACGCACGATATCTTTATGAACGTCCCCAAATTATTTTCATTTTTTTGTTTTCAGATCTGAATGAGAAACAAGTGGTTAAGTTAATTGAAATTATTATGTGATGCAGTTATCAAGTAACTAGTTTTAAATGGAAGCTTAGAATTTTATAGTTAAAATTATTAATAGTGATTCAATGTTTTTATGTTTTTAAATTATTTTTATATATATTTAAGTTTTTGAATTATATACAAAATATTAGTGCAACCATATTTATAATATCAACTTGCAAGTCACATATAACCGGCCTTCAATAAATAACATTTAAAAATCACCATGTTAATGATATGGGTAAAAATAGAGTTTATGTATCCATTAATTATGTTAAATTTTACTCGAGTGCACAACAATAAAGGTAATATTTTTATTAAAAAAGAAATTATTAGCTTATGAGTGAGGATCATGTTTGCAAACCCTTCATAATGGTTTTTAATATTGGTTTTTATATTGCAAATCGGCCAACACATTCATGATCGTAATTCTAAAATATTATTCTCTTGTGATATCTCTTATCTTTCAAGTTGGCTTGAGAATTCTCCTAGTCAAGTAAAACACACCCCCACTAATTCCTTGAATCAAGGTATTGATGGTGAGTGGTCTAGTGGTTTCTAACTTTTCTAGAATGAAGTGGAGGCTTTCTAACAGAATTATCAGCGATCCACATTAGAGAAACTTTGAGGTCTAAAATAGGCCTCGTAAGGAATATTATAAAATAATAATGGAAAAAAAAAGAAAAAAAGATTAGATTACATCATCAAATTTTAGAGGGAAAAAAAGAAAAAAATGTTTTTTCAACTTGTCTCCCTATGATTTTACTCAAATTTTGAGTGAGATCACTTGTTAGATTCAAAATTAAGTTTCTCATCCAAGGATTACCCATGTTGCATACTTTTGATGGACCCTTCTACATGAAAAATGAGAAATGCATGAAAAAATGTGATTGCAATAACGTTATTCATGTATTTCTTATTTTTCGTGTAGCAGTGTTGGACAATGGGTTCAACGCTCCCCGTGTGTTTCGCGACATGGAATAACTGCCTCTCGTGGATCCTAACTCTGGCGATTGTAGCAAAGACTAACGCCTGAGGGTTTTGGTATAACGACAATCATGATTCCAACAATTAGTATCAGAGCGACAGGTCTCGAGTTCGAAACTCGCCCAGCTTGCGTTGGGGGGAAGATTGTTGGACATTGGGTTCAGAGCTCCCCGTGTGTTTTACGACATGGACTAACCACCTCTCATGGATCCTAACTCTAGCGATTGTACTGGAGACTAACGCCTGTGGGTTTTTGTCTAGCGAAAATCGTGATTACAACATAGCAGGTCCTTCAAATTTATGCAACATGGGTACTCATTGGATGAGGACTTAAATTTCGCATCCAACGAGCGTTCCTACTCGAAATTTGAGTAAAACCATAGCGAGATGAGTTGAAAATACTAATATGAACCCTATACCAATATGAACCCAATACACCTTCCCAATTTAGAAAACCCCTCCCTTCACTAGATATCGTAGGCATTATTTTTTTTTGTAATTAACATCTAAAAACCATTTACCCTGTATTGTATGCTCAACATATTATGTCATTTCTCCTAAATATATGATCAGAAGGTCAAGTCATATGCTCAAAAATGAAAGTGCTCAAAACAGGCCTGAACCTGAGTGACCAGAAAGGTCTCGACATTGTGATTTCGGCGCTGTGAACGGTTCAAAAAACTGATGTCGTACGAGGAAGATATCACGTTCTGTTCATTTTCCCAAACAACAAAAATTTGGTGATTGGATGCCTAGTAACATTACAGGTACAGTCCGCAGAATATTCTGGGAATATTCCATTTTCTTCAGAGCCAGTGTGGTGGTGCCACATGGCACATTGTAGGCCATTGAATGATTAAGTTACGGCGATGAATCTCATCCATTGGATGTGTTTTTGGTTGGGCGAATGACTGAGAGACACGTAGCAAGCCTGTAGGCCGCCATGTGTCCTCACAAGGATAGATCAAAATTTTGTGGAGTCGACGGGAGTCAAACCTGCGACCTCCTCTTTGCACACATGGCCACTTACCATTCCACCTGTGGGGTGTTTCTTACCTCTATAGGTTTCCAGTTCTATTTGAAGTTTAACAAAATATGCGATGAGAGCTTGGGAGGCTAGCCCCTAAGGGCCAGCCCCCGTACCACTTGACCATACACCATGACCATAGCCACACATAACCACGACATCCAAAACAACTGGGGGCGGCTTCACAATCCCATTCACATGGCGGAGATGGGTTTAAATGTGAAGGTTAACACGACGGGTAATGGAACTGTGTTCCTCGAGTTTCCAACCCTCAAACTGTGGCTTCAAAACCGTAAGCGGAAGTTATCGCGGAGGTGGCATGTGAACATCTGCCCTCACAATTAATGTTAAAGGTTATCCGCCCGCCAATTCTGGAGCGCTCCCCCAAATTTTGGGTAAACCATCAATTTAATTGCAGTTAAACTGACAGTCTCCACATTTATTGGAGCTTTTCTAGCTGTCATTAGGAAAAATGCATAGGGAAGTCAATTTTTGACCAAATTAAGTGAAACAAGAGTCTACCTAGACTAATTTGAGCATTCTGGAGCCATTGGTGCAGAGAAAACAACCATTAGAGGCCTAAAAAAATAGGTAATTTAAAATTTTGAGCATAATGACAAAGAGGGACATGCCATTGGGAGTTGGACCAATAGATGTAGCCTAGGAGGGGTGAACTGCTTCATCATGCCTACTGTGTAAAACTTATGTGTGAATGTTTTTCTCTATTATGCATTGTTGTTCAGTGTTTTTAAGGCTTATTTACATGCTTAAAATTCACTAATTCATCTAATTTTCACGGTTAAAATTCTTATACCTTAAGAAAACTTATGGAAAGAATTTGTACATGTTTATTTAACTGAAAGGACACTTAGCACAACAGAACTATTACACTCCTTTTAGATCAAGTTGGTATCAGAGCTAGAGTTTTTATCTCTGGGGTTTTTATGCGCAAGGATTTGTTAACTGTTTGGAAGGGTTTTCATGCTTACTAGGCTCAAAATTAAGAGAGGAGAAGGAAAACTGGTGGAAGCAAGAGGTTCTCAAAGTGAGCCACAAAAAAGGAGGGAAATATTGCCACATTCTCCACCACCTAGTTCACCTCCAAGAGAAGCAGAAGAAGCATCAAGCATGCTTCCAAGTGAAGAAGAAACCCATGAAGAGGTGGATCCCAAATAGGAAGAAAGAGTGTTCAGGAAATAATTCCTTGACATGACTGAAATGGTGAGAGTCCTTTATCAAGAAAGGAATGAAAGACTAGAAGGAGAAGGATCCAAACTTCACAAGGAAGGTCAGGGATCATCAGGAGGTCACAATGATGAAGATAAATCAAAGAAGGAAAATGGAGGAAATGGAGACAGTGGAAAGTCACCATCCTCACTGTTTAGTCAATTTTGTGTCTTAAATTGCTTGCATTAATTATCAACCGAGGTTTTTAAACTGATGAAGTGTGATTCACTATATGTGCTTAGTTAACCTATTTCTTACTTCGTTGTTTTGTATTTATGTTGTTTTGGGGGGTTTTGGTTCTTTGATGTCTAAGAATGTTTAATATAAAACTATGAAAAGATTTAAATGAATCTAATGAAATTTAAGAAGGAAGAAAAGAAAGTGTTCCTAGGTTAATCTAATTTTCATAAAAATAAACCAAAAACTGTTGGCTAGTTAGACCCTAATTTGGAAAACAGAGCATCTATCTTATCTTATCATTAGTCCCATTCCATGGATTTAATTCTAAAAACCAAGATTGAAATTACAGTGCCTGTCTTTAAGTAAAAGAAAAAAAATGAAAATAACTAATGTACTTTTGGTTACTCCAGCATTCAGTTATCAGGTATGACCTTCTTGAGATGATGTGTAAGCAACTATCTGTACTTTAACTTCTAATGTCCTAGACTAGTAAGAAAATGATGCAAAGGAAAACATCTAATGTATATTTAGCTATTGCAACATTCAATTATGAAGTGTGACCTTATTGAGATAGTGTTAAGTAACCAATTATACCTAATGATCTAGAAAACCAAGTTAAGTATGCAAAAGGTAACTCAGTAATTACACTCATCAAACATTCAACCATTCAGTCCTGAAACATGATTAAATCAATCTCTTTGGAATGAATTTTAGGAATATCAGTGATGCAATTAAGTGAGGATTTGAAAGCAAAATATGAAAGCATGTAAAACTAACTATAAACAACTAATGTATATTTGACTTTCTGCAACATTCAATGTGAAGTATTACCCTCTTGAGATGCTATGTGAGAAGTCAATTATGCCTTAGTCTCTAAGTTCCTAGAAAGAAAATAACAACGTGTAGAGTAAATTCAATCACTGTATGAATTAGACATTCAACTATTTAGTTTAGAATCATTATCTTGAAATGGCTTTTGAAAACATCCATTGACACAGTTAATTGACAATTATGTTCTAAGAAAATGAATGACAAAACAGTAAGGAAACTAGGCAACTGTGTATTCTTATTACTTCAATATTAATTTGATTTGAAAATGGAGTTATCTATCTTCATGAAATATCTTAGAAGAACAAGGTTGCACAATTGTGATTTAATGTTATGCTATTGATCAAAAACTGGAATGAAACATTAACCTAATTAGAAAACAAATTTTCTAAAAACAGAGTAATGGAAATTCAACTAAAAACAACAAATGAAAAACCTCCTCCAATGCAGGGCCCCTCTATAACTGATTCAACTGAACTTCTGACTGGTTAAGGATGCATTAAAACATTCATTGGCAACACGAACTTTTTATTTTGATAAAATGAAGTCTTGATATAGAGTATCGACAAAAAGCTTAAACTTAACACTTAATTTCTGAACTGTTGTCTCGGTATTTTACAATTGATATTTAAAGGAAAATAACATAACTGTTTGTGAAATAAATTTGCTACATGTGGCTAATTCAAATTAGACTTGCGATAGAAATGTTAGACACTTGATTTGCTACGTTAAAGAAAATCAAGAGTCATGCTGCTTTTGGATAACGTACTTTAACCACACCTTTGACCATGATCTTAGGCCTGCTTTTCTATCGATTTGGACCGAGTGAATAGGATAGAATCCATGTGGAGATGATTCTAGCAATTCCCATGTGGCCTAATTCCTCATTTGACACCTGGAACCTGCCAGACCATGAGAGTAGATATGGAATCCACAGTTAGCTGCAAAATAGGCTGCATTCTATATCTAAATTGCAAAAATCTATTCAAATAGCAAAAATATGAAAATATAATATGACAATCATTTTAATGCATTCCGTAAGACAAAACCTAGCATTTATCAGTGATTAGGGTCTGTGATATTATGATAAAGTGAGGTAAAGAGGTGAGACAAATTGTCAAAGAGAGGGTAATTTTGAGGTTCAACATACCTCCACTGCAAAATCATTACATGTCCTCATGAAATTTGCCAAAAATGTGAGTTTTCCTTTCTTACTGCATTTTCTCAGACACTTCTGCTAGCACATCCAATTTCCTTCTTTTGTTCTTCTTTGAAGTGACTGTCATCTTGGGCCTTCTCATAAGAAGCTTGTACTTGTGGTTAATGACTGTTCTGTGTAGTAACTTATTATTTCTTTCCAATTTCCTATTTTTCTTATACCACATTCCTAGATGAAAAATGGTATTGTCATGCATTACCTTATCCAACTTGTTTTGTTGTTTCAAGGTCTCATTCTCCCGTTTGATATGTCTGTTCAATATATCTAGTTCATAAATATATTGTTTAAGAGCATCAACTAGAGGTTCTTATGGATTGAAAAAAGGTTTTGGGTTCATTGATTCATTTTTCTTCTCCAGTGGTTCTACATAATCATATATTTATTGTTGAACTGGGTCTATGCCTGGAGATCTTCTGCTCGGGCTACCTTCAAAATGATGAATAGGAGAATTTTGAGGACTCTTTATAGGAGAAATGCTAGCCGAATATGTTATTGGGGTTTCCTCATCTAAATTTATAAGCTCTGTCCTTTTTGATAATGTTTTCTTCATAGAACCTCAGAGTTTGGGGCTCCTTCTCGATGGTGGAGGAATTACATTCTCCTCAATTGTAACCTTACTCCTCTTTCTTATATTACCCCTTTTCTTGATTTTCTTTCTGATTTCTGTCAGTTCTTCAGAGATTAGATTTTCATCATTCTTCTATAATGAAGATTCAGGTTTGTTTTCAACATTTATATCAGTCTTATTTCTTTTTCTTATTTTGACATTATCTTCTTTAGGTGACTCTGGTGCTTCTTGAAAATGGCTTCTAATAAGGAAATCCTCCCAGGTATCTCCTATGATTTTTAATTGAAACTCAATCAGTATCCTTACCAACCATTGATGATGCATGGTGGTGTCTATGAACTGTATTATCTTTTGCACATTTCAGGCCATCCTTTTTAAACTACTTAGCAGAAAGAAAGGAAGATTGATTTCACCATTTTATAAGGAATTCATCAGTAAAAGGATATGGTAGACATACATGCAACCAAACCTTCCTTCACAATTGATAATTTTTTATAAAACCAAGAGCATGTTCCTCCATTTACTTTTAAGAGCTGAACTGGGGATACCTTTTCTAAAAACAGAGACATTCATACCTGAGTTTTTGAGTATTACTTTCCATGATTCAATGTGGAACTCCTTATTTTTGAACCATCTTTCATCATGCCTTGGAATTTCTGTAGCCTCGGCCATGAATGACTCAGTCACTGCAAACTTGATATCTCCAATTTCTACTTCAGCGCCATCCAAAGACCAAGAAAAGGCTTTTGTAATCTCTTTATGAAAACCATTAAATTTCTTTATGAACTTAAGCCATCCAACTTTCTGCAATAATTATTTGATCTATGGGTATCCTTCCATGTACTTTTCTCCCACCGGTTCTGGTTTGACAATTAGCCTCATCCTTCTACTATGTAGAGTTCTCAACCTTCAGAATTACCCTTCTATTTTATGAAATGAATTTGCTGTAGATCTGATGAAAGGTTACTGAGGTTTTGTAGGAATAAATAGATGATAGGGGTTTTGGAGAGACGTAGACAACTATGTTAGGTTATAGTTCATGACCGTTAATCATCAACGACGGAGTTAATTATGGATGGTTATGCAACTTAAATGGAGGATGTGGCTGATATGTAGTATGATGGAGATTTCAATCAAATCAAATGAGGATTTGTCAAGGAAACATATGAATATCCATATTATACATGTTTCATGTTTTAACCTTGCTATTTAAAATAAATTTTTGCACTTTACCTATTAGAACTCAAACTTTTCGTTTGTTGTTTTCTTTGGTGCTGATCCATAGGTACCCTTTTAGCATGCTGGTCTTTAAAACATAATCCTTCAATTCCTTGCAATCATGATTTGTTTGTAGGTTGTACAATAGTGTTAGTACTGCTAAATAAGATGTGGTTGCAGAATCGAATTAGTTGCAAAATGAAATCAACTGCAGAACGTGATCAGCTGCCGAATAGAATTAGCTGCAGAATACAGTCAGCTATAGAATGTAATCTGTAAAAAGAATGAATTATGGTTATGGAATATGAATGTGAGATGAAATGGAAAATGGAATATGACTGTGAAATGAGATGAGTGTGAAAATGGAATGAAAGTGGAATATGACTTGTGAAATGGAATGATAGTGGAGTGAGATGGAATGAAACTGTAAAATGAAATGAATTTATAGATTATGAACTGCAATGAATGTAGTTTTGTGTCACTACTTATTACAGAAAATAAAATGGAAAATATAGGATGTCAGAAATCTCTGATTTAAACCCTGTATTTTCTGTATAAGTATGCCAATCATTAATTGGTTTTCATACTTATACACTTTCTTTTATGTTTTTTATGTTTTTTATTTTTTTTTATTTTTTAATTTTATTTTTTATGTATGTAGGAAAAATAAAAGTTTAGCGAAGAAGAAGAATTCTTCTTCACTAACTTCATATCAATATTATCTTGGAAAATCTTGACAAACTCTTCTTTTGAAAGTGGTTTATGATATACTTTCAACTGATGACCATTCACAAGAAGAGGTACCTTTTCTTCATTTATTATCCTTATCTTCACTGCTCCATTATCAAAAAAAAATTCAATCTCATATGGCCCAAGCCAATGAGTCCGAAACTTTCCTTGAAAATATTTGAATTTTGAATCGAACAAAAGTGCCCAATCCCCTACTTGAAACTTCTTCTCCTTGATATAATTATCATGCCATTTAGCCCTTTGATGCTGGACTATACTGGTTCTTTGAACTACATCTTGTCTGATTTCATCTAGCTCATTGATTTACTCCAATCAATGTTTCTTTGCTTCTGATAAATCAAGTCCCAATTGAACTGCCATCTTGAAGGTTCAGATCTGAAACTCTATAGGGAACATGGCTTGTTTTCCATAAACAAGTTCATAGGGAGTATGTACTTTTGTATTTCTCCATGTAGTTCTGTAGGGCCATAAGGCTTCTGGAAGCCTTTCTGCCTAATCTCTTCTGTGTAGATGTACAATCTTAGTGAGAATTCCTTTAATCACTTTATTAGTAGATTCAACTTGACCATTTTCCTATGGATGATAAGAAGTAGACTTTCTGTGCTTGATCTTGTAATCTTCCACGACTCCTTTCACCACCTTAAATGTAAAATGAGATCCCTGATCTGTCACAATTTCTCTTGGAACACCAAAACGAGTGAAGATATCCTCAAAAATAAATTAACTACAAATATTTCATTAGCAAAATGTAAAGCTTTAGCCTCTACCCATTTAGTGACATAATCAGTGCATACCAAAATATACTTCTTTTGTTTAGATGGAGAATTGATAGGTCCAACAAAATCCAAGGTCCATTTTTCAAAAGGTTCAATGAGTACCTGAGGTTGTAATGGCATTTCATTTGAAGGAGTAGGTTTCTCTACCCTTTGGAAATTGTCATACCTTTTAACATATTCTTTGGCATCTCTAAAGATGGATGGCTAATAATATCTTAAATGAAGGATTTTATAATCTGTCCTCTTGTCAGCAAAATGTCCACCACAAGGTTCATCATGACATGCTTTAAGAATTTCAGGCATTTCATCTTCTCGAACACATCTTTTCATAATAAGATTTGGACCTGTTTTATACAATTCATTAGTAATCCATGAGTATCTTGCACTTAATTGAATGATTTTTCTTCTCTCTAGAAAGAAAATGTGAAGGTAATTTTCCTGTAACTAAGTAATTAGCAATATCAACAAACCAAGGAGTCCAAGTAGTTATTGCAAAAATATATTCATTAGGAAATTTATCTTCAATTGGAGTGTCATCTTTGATATTTTTAATTATAGACAAGAAATCAGCCACTGTGTTTTGTTTTCCAGGTCGGTTTAGAACAGTAATGTTGAATTCTTGCAGGAGTAATAACCATCTTGTAACTCTAACATTAGTAATAGATTTATTCATTAAGTATCTAATTGTAGAGTGATCTATATGGAAAAAGGTTTCATAGCATGTTATATAATGTATGAATTTGTTGATAGCATGAACATCAACTAAGAATTTATTTTCAGTTACAGTGTAATTTTACTCTGTGGGATTCAAATTCTTGCTTGTGTAATAGATGGCATAGGGGATCAAATATTTTTGTCCTAATGCAAATCCTAGAGCTGTACCTGAAGCATCTGTTGAAATGTGAAAAAGTAGTTTACAGTTTGGACCTCTTAAGATGGGTGCTTCAGAAATTTTTGCTTTTAAAGTGTCAATTGCTAACTGACAATCAAGATTCCAACTGAATTCACAATCTTTGGTGAGTAGTTTGAAGAGTGGGGATGTTATTTGGTGAAATTTTCTATAAATATTCTATAATATCCTGTGAATTGTAGAAAAATTCTAACATCCTTTTGGCAACTTGAAGTTGATAGTTTGGAGATGACTTCAACTTTAGATTTATCAACCTTAGTTCCATCTCCTGAAATGTGATGTCCTAAGACAATCCCTTCTGTAAATATCACGAAACATTTTTCATGGTTTAGTGAAAGGTTTGTTTCCTTACATCTTTTAAGAGCCTTTTCCAAATTTTCCAAAGCTTCTTCAAATGTATTACCATAAACTGTAAAAGCATCCATATACACCTCTACACAATTATGTATTAGATTAGAAAAAAATCCTAGTACTGCACTTTGGAATGTTGCAGGTGCATTGCACAATCCAAAAGGAGGTACTCGGTAGGCATAAGTCCCCCATGGACAGGTGAATGTGATTTTATATTGATCTTCAGGTGCCACCTGAATTAGAAACAATGTTACCGATGAAATAGGTAACCGCAATGTTACCTACTTTTTTTTGGTAGCATAAAAAGCACCCGATTTTGAAAAGTGGTGATGCAGAATCACCATTTTTTTTTTTAGTGCACATTTTTGACACTCTAAAATTTTTATTTATGAAGTATGAATATTTGTTTTAAAATGTTAGTGATTTTCATGCTAATTTTGAAATGTATTGATGCAGCATCAAATATTTTTTTTTTTTTTTTTTAAGAGCGGTGATTTTCATGCTAATTTTGAAACGTATTGATGCTGCATCAACCTTTTTTTTTTAGAGCAGTGATTTTCATGCTAATTTTGAAACGTATTGATGCTGCATCAACCTTTTTTTTAGAGTGGTGATTTTCATGTTGGTAATAAAACACAAAACTTAGATTAAAAAAAATATATAAAAACAATAAAAAAACCAATAAAAATGTAAAAAAAAACAAAAATAGCTCATAAAAATAAAAAATTTAAACAAAAATAAATTAAAAAAACAAAAATATTTGAAAATTATATCAAAGGAAATGACAAAATTTGAAGAAAAAAAATAAATAATTTAAAGAAAAAAAACAAAAATTGACCAAAAAAAAAAATAAAAAAAATCAAAAACA